>JACEIK010000843.1:20385-42903 GCA_018107945.1 Datura stramonium
ATATATTATTTTATGAATTGTGAGGTGCAAAAAGACACATAAAATTTGTGAGGTGAGGAATAATCTATGGAAGAAGAGAAGGGCTTCTTTGCAAAAAGAATATTTATTATTATTTTTAAATATCTCACTAATTAAGATAGTAAGGGTAAATTCAAATACACACTTCTTTTTCCTGCTAAAAATGTTAAATATATTGGAACAAATTCAGGTTATCAAAATGATAAATACAGTCAAATTTTTTTATAGTATAATATTGTTTGTTCGAATATTTTTAACTGATATAACAAAATTTTATTATAAAAAATATATAATATAACGTAACATGAAAAATCAATTTTAAAGAAAACTTAAGCATTATAATAAATGGTTACTATAGAAAGATTTGACTGTCGTTAAAATAAATGAAGTACATCTTTTAAGATTTAAGTCTAGGGGTGGGAAGATAAACGCTTTATGGGATTTGGTGGCCTTAGTTTTAGGTAAGCGTGCAAATTTCTGTTTAACATGTCTATAAATTAATAATCGATAAATCAACTTAATAATATATAAAATAAACCCAATAATTACAAGAAATAGACGGAGTAAACAACATATACCTTATTAATATATAAAAGTGAACCGAATCAATCGATAAATCCCAATAATTTTAGGGGATGGACCAAGTTACCAACATAGGACTTATTAATTTTTTTCCAACAAACTACCTCCTACTCTCTCCAAACAACAACATTAATCTTAGTCCAAATCTACAAAGGGGTCAATGAATGTGCCCTCTTTTTCTGCTTTCTAAAAATAGAAAAATTGTTGAACACTTTTTGAATTAGGTTTTATTTGTGTCTGAAATTGTTTCTGTTTGTCTTGACTTAGTATTCTCACTTACTGTCTTCCAAATTTACATTCAATTCATATTCACTTTTTCCTTCTGCTTATTCAAAGGAAACTTCTTTTGCTTGTGGGGCTGAAAAATGGAATATCAGAACGCGGAGATAGATTTAAAATTTTGAATTTAAAAATTTTAAATTTTAAAAAATGAAGCTTATAGAGTTTCTGATAAATCATTTGTACATATTCAGTAACTTTCTTAACATAAATGCAAGAATTTGGCTAAAGCTACTAAATTCTATCAAATTCGTAGCGAAAAATCTAACTCCGGCTCTGTCAGGAGGCAAAAACCTTAAAAAGTAAAGAAGCAAGAACCTATAAAGAAAAAGTAAAAAGGCAAAAATATAAGATTGATGTTGTAATTTTATCTTGGGTCAATTTGTTTGTTCAGATAACATATAATATAACGTAACACATAAAATTAATTTCAAAAAGAACAAAAAAACCTTGACTAAAAATGTTAGTATAGAAGTTGGTTGTTATAAAGTAGTCTAATTATATTAATTAATATTTAAATAAATAAAAGATTTTTAAAAGTTTGCTAAGGTTTTTGCTTTTCCTTCATTACTCATCACCTTCTCACAATCCCCTCTTTTGGTATAAAATCACCCCGTATTTGAAATTTATTGATCCAATCAATTTGAAATTCGCACCGTGTAGGTTTCATTAAAGAGTGATGCATTTTTTTTTCTTTTTTTTTCACTCAGTGTTTGGTATCTATTTTTTAGCCTAATTTATTCAGATTTCCACCTGTAAATTTTACTTTAAAGGGTAAATTGTTCCTTATCAAGTGCAATTTCATAACCAAGACTTAAACGTGATATATTTAATTAAGAATAAAGAAATACTTGCTACCCCATCGCAACGTTGATGCATTCCTTACATCAATTTTTTTTTAAAAAAGGAGTGTCTACTTTTAGACTGCAGCTTGAGTCATGGTGGCTGTGTTGGACAATTTAGAACAAACAAACACACACAGTCTAAATGTGGTTTCAAGACAAATGATGACTTGTTCTAGAATTTTAATTTTCTGCTAAGTCCATGTTACGTTTCACACTGAACTTTCTGCTCCAATTATCTTTTCCTCTTCTTTTTTTTTCCTTTTTTTGTTTATGTCACAACAATCATGTGATTCGATTATTAATTTTATTTATAAAAAAAATTAGTTTTGATATAAAATCCTGACGATTCATCAAGATTTTTTACTAAAATTTTAGACGATTATCGTATCGTAATGTTAAAGCGAGTGTTGGCAAATATCAAATAAGAGATCCTTAAGCGGCTTGCTAGGATTTTGCTCCGTGAAAAAGTTATGTTTGAATTGGTTCTTTCTTTTTCTTAATGAGGCCAAGAGAAAATTTTATAAATAGCTATAGGTTAGAGCATAGTTACGAAACGTAGTTAAAATTTACGTATTTATGAAATGCAGTTACAGTTATTGTATTGGCGAAAGAGCTATACTAGGCGGGTATCAGTTGTATCAATGAAAGAATTGTATCAGTTATATCATCTTATATTGTATCAATTGAAAATGTGTGGAAGAATTGTTGTAGTACGCGTGTGTATTTTGCATTTGCTACAAAACTCAAAATGTAGCTACATTTGATAACTTTTTAAAAACTGTAACTATGTATCATAAATACAATCTAAATATTTGCCATGTCATGTAATTATTTTTTTAAAATCTAAAGGGGGCACCTTGAAGATCCTATTTGTGCAAATCACCAAAAAATAAAAAAATAAAGGCCCAATCAATTTTGTACTCGAGCCCAGAGAGGAAGTCTGCAAGTAATTAGGGCCAATCAGTCCAGATCTTAGTGTCCATTTGGGCCCATAGTCTCCCAAGCAAAGGAGGCCCATTGTTACTTTATACTGTTACTGTCACACAGCTTTAAAGGGGCGCAATTCACAAATGGCCCAAAAGGGACTGGTCTTAATTTTTTAGTCTCGCTTAATAATTTTTTTTTTAAAATAATCTTCGTCTTAAAAAAATCACTAGGTTAATTTTTTATGGTCCATTGGGCATAACTTAATTTTACCTATAAGACAGAAGTTTAACATATTTCAAGATAGTGAATTTACTTAATTAATCACAAATTTTATCTCATACGTAAATGTTAAAACTTATACCTGATGGGCAGTAGAAGCACTAGGCATAAGTTTTTGTTTTTGCTTAAAAGGCAGAAGTTTATAGACAGTGAACCTGCTCAGCTGACTACACGTTCTGTCTTATAGGCAAAAGTTAGAACTTGCATCTAATGGACAACATAATTTCTTGTCCTCTCGATCTTTTTCAACTTTAGATTATTTTTAATTTTTTTTATTAAGCGGGCATAAAAATTTAAGACCGGATACTTTTAAGAGATACTGAGTGTAATTTTGTGGATCTTAGTGTCCATTTGGGCCCATATCTTCAAAGCAAGGCAAGCCCATTGTTACTTTACACTGTTGCTGTGGCACAGCTTTAAAGGGAAAACAAACAGAAAATAGAAAAAAGAGAGAATATTCCATAATAAAAAAAAAAGAAGGTTATTTACTTCTTCTTTTTTGATAATATTTTGTGGTCCCTGAGGTATTCTTTTTTCTTTACAACTAACAATGTGAAACTTTACTCGCACGCCTAACAATTTTTTCCTCGAGCTAAGTACCAATGACTTATTACCTCATGAGCTTATCTGGAGATTAATTATGTTCCACCTATATCAATTAAGCATTTATGACCAATAAGACTCACTGATTATATATTTTGTGTACTTCGAAGCTACGAATAAAAATAGTAAATCGGCTCATATACAAGTAAAGATACTAAGTAGGTTCTCACAATCTTCTCAGCCCGCAAACAAGCAAAGACACTAAGGCAAGCTCCACACCCTCTTGCCAAATCATTGGCTCGGTTATTATTTTGTTGGGCTAAATCAACTTAAAAATACTCCAAGCCAGATGTGTTTCCGTCCGTTTTGGGTAAAACTCTGTGAGTTTTACCCAAAGACCTCACACGGTTAAGAATCAACTATACCTTATATGTAATTTCTTCTTCTTTCTTTTCTTTTTTAAATTATCAATGTAAAACTTAATTTGTACATTAAAAAATATTTAGTATTTATAATATAATAATCTTTTCACTGTACAACCTTGGTTCTTTCAGAGAGATGCATGTACCATAGTAACTTTAAAACTCTCAATTTCAACTAGGTGATTATTTGTTAGGTTACCATTATTATCGCTTTTGAGTCGAAGGTTAATATCGAAAATAGTCACTCTGTATTATAAAAATTGGAATAAGATTTGTGTATATTTCCTTTTCATTTCCCATCACATGAAATCATATTAGATATATTGTTATTGTTATTATTGTTGTCTATTATCATCACTTTTGAGCGAGGAATTTATCGAAGATAGTCTCTCTATCTCATAAAGATAAGGATAAAATCTGCGTACATCTGCCTATCTAGACTATCATGTAAAATCATACTTAACATATTATTATTGTTATTATTGCCATTGTCTATTATAATCACTAAACTTGAATAGAGAAATATGATAAGAGTAAAAATTCATAAAAATCAACCTCAATTTATTTGGGAGTGGAGCAATCAACCAAATAATTCTGGACAAGAAGAAGCTAGCTTGTGGTCTAATAATATCAACATAAGAAAGCTTCATCCTTAAGTAAATTTTAATAATCTATCAACCAAATCAATATGACTTGGGAATATTTGTCAGTATGTTTAGTGACTAAGGGCAATTTCGAGTTAAAATTGTAACGACGAAGACATGAATAACCTGAGTCAAGCTTCTAACGAAAGCAAAGTTAGACCTTTTCGCAAAGTACAATGGCATATCTGAGCCTTTTTGCCTTATCATTTGTGAGATATATAAACTTCACATTTTGGAAGCAATATACAAACACATGATGTCAATGAAAGAACAAAAAGGACAAATCCAAATTGAATAAGGGAGTACTTTGAATAGAGCATGGAGCTTGTTCAAAACAAAATAACTTAGAACAAATAGAAAGCAAACTCATTGGACCTAAACAGTTTCAGCAGGATCTTATACTAGGACCTAATATTCACCACTAGGTGAAGAAGGGGGAAGGAAACCCCCCATAAATTTCTACATCATTTTCGACGATTCAACAGAAAAAAACACAAGGTAAGATGGAGATGAATAGCTGTCCAAGGCATGGCTCATAGCATGCAGTCTGTTCTAGCAGGCAACCTTCTGAAGAAGTTAAGCGGCACAGATGGAAGCCTGTAGCGGAACCTTGGATGTCTTAATACATAAAATCCGGTCAAGAGCCCCACAGCTTGGAATGGAGTGACATAGAGCACAATGGCAGCAACCAAGCAGAAAATCACGAACAATGCTGTCGCTCTAGGGTCCCTCCAGCTCAGCAAAGACTGCAGCCTCTCCCCTTGAGTAGCCAAGTCGCCAACCACGGTCTGAATCCTCCCTGCAATACTTCTTAAACGGTCATACCTCATCCTAATAATATCAGGAGGACGTGAAGTAGGGAAAGTATCAAATTCCTCATCCAACTCATCGGGATGAGCAGCATCAGCACAAGAAAGGCGAGTATCCATGTGAGGAGGATGCCTTGGCCTCCATCTGTAGTACCAAATTCCAATTAGGAAGAGATAGAGGAATATGGTGGGTAGAATAAGCTCCGGATAGAGAACCAGTATCAGGAACAGGATATGGATCAGAACGGTTGTAATGGGGTTTTTCCAATTGCAAATTTGATCAAACCATTTTCCGACAGAAATTACCACACCTAAAACACCCATAATCCTGAAAAAATTAGCCTTGCTTCTCCTCATGCTCCACATATGAGAAGTAACATCCAACATATACTCTACTATCTCTTTCCTCAAAGGTGGCTCAGCACGACTCAGCCTCAAGGAGACAATCTGAGTGGCTTGGTGCCTCAAGCTGTCCAGCTGACTAACAGTTAACGGATGAAGATAGTGCATTTTGGGTAACAACGGCTGAGAGTACATATGCATCATATTCACCAACGATGAGCAAGTAAATCTCACAGCCAAGTGAATTTCACCCATCTTCTTTACCCCGGTAGGATGCAAGACCAGCAGTGGATATGAATGTGTGTAGACACGATCAGTTTCAAGAGTCGAAAGACGGATCCTGACCTTTCCAATCCTTGAGTCCCTCGCCCCTCCTGATTTATCTCCTCCTTGAAGATGGCAATTATCAAATACACCAATAGTTATAACAGTGCAAGGATCAAATACTTCCCAGGTGTATTGCTCGTTCCACCTGGGAGCAAAGCTATCTATAATTGTCCTTGTCCGCACCCACTTCTGCCCATACTTTGCTACACAATAGGCATCTGTCGTTGCCCGCCCATCCTTTGTCTTCATTGGTGACAGGCCCTGAGCGCTCAGAACACCTACTTCAAGAACACCGATGCTAGATTTCCACAGCTGTTTTGCAGTTGGCCTAAGATCACTGCTGTAATGGGTTGACTCATCCAGAACATGGTAGCCTCCTTCCAAACAAATTCTCATGTGAATCCGGCTCGCAAACTTGATTTCCTTTTTTTCTCCCTCAACAATAACATGCTTCTCAAGATTAAACCACCTAGTATTCACAGGTCTATGGTCCAACCTCCTATCCACATACTGCAAAGGAATAGCACACCTCCCAAGGACTTCATCCTTGTTTGGTGCAACTCTATCTTCCACACTCAAAATCAATGGCTCCTCAAATGGTTCTGCTGCTACAAACATCAGGTCCTCATTCCACATGGGATTGATGGTCTTGTTCATGGAAACTCTGGTCCTCAACGCTTGATTTCCAAGGATGGCCTTGACAAAAACTTCTGGAAACCTGCTTTTGTCACTTGGAATCAAGTCTTGAGCCTCGATCACATTAACTCTTAGGTACCACAATTTTGGTGAGAGGTAGACTTTGGACCTTATATTTGCAAGACCATCAGCCCCACTAACAGCTGCAGCATCTGAATGCCAAGCTTCAGGAAAGGCTTCGTCAGCTTGATTTCCCATCCAAACAGCTAACATCAACTCTCCTTTGATTTTATTACCATTCCTCTCCTCCAATCTATACCACTGTGGAGCGAGAGGACTATCTGGGGGAACCCTTTTCGGGATCTCATTCAAATCAAACACAACTTGACCCACAAAGTCATCCTTAACAACATCCTTATCTTTCACAATCACTTCAAGTAGAGAAGCTTGAATCCTATCCTTTGAGAAAGCAAAAACCTGATTCCACTCAGGATTCGACTTCTTCTCGAAATGACGAGTCGTACCCTTGTAGTTCCCGAGCTTAACTTCAACATAAGGATCAAGACTACCCGTAACATCTTTCCCCGGTAAATCCCTAGCTTTCACGACCCGTACATAAAGATACTGCATTTGCTCAACAAGGTCATATGTGCTAGTGAGCTTATCACCAGTGACCTTCCCTCCACCAAGGTGGGGTTTGGTCTCCTTGAGTGAGAAATCTTCTTGTGGGGGCCTCTGCATTTTCGAGGTTGTTCGTTCACGTAACAACACTTAACACAAAACCTTTAGCTAAAGAACACTTAACGCAAAACCCCTCTAATTCTCCACCAGAATGTGAGCCAATAATCAACAGAAGGAAGACATCAGCAGACACAACCTGTTACCAGCAAAGACAACTCACAATTCTGTTACTGCTCCAAGATTTTGAACCCAAACAGAGTGTTAAACAAATGTATCCAAAAAGATGAGATGGCAAAATCTTGAGAATGTCGACTAGTAGATCTTTGTCACGTGAATAAGTTAAAGAGTTAAAAGTGGGGAAAAGAACCTCTTGAAGGACAATCAGAATATAATGCCAAAACCATTCACAGGGCCAGATCTGAATGCTTCAAACCTTCATAACATCAAAAATAAATAAAAATCAGTTCTTTTCCATACAAAACGAAACTAAAAATACTAGAGCAACAAAAAAAATTCAATATTTAATCAATGATATGACAGACTATATACAAAAAGTTCTCTTACCCACATAAAGAGAAAGATACTAAACCAAATTAAAATTCCTAGAGCAACAAAAGAATTAGGATCTTTACTGATGCTATGACAAACTTTATCAAAAATTTCTCTTACCCACATAAAGAGAAAGTTAACAAAAGGAAAAGGAAAACAAAACCAGTCTTTTGAAAGCCAAAAATCTAACCACATTATGCTCAACAGACATCAACAAGTAAACACCAGCCTAGCATTCAACACACATAACTCAAAATTGTAGCATAAAGAAATCTTTTTTTTTCTTCTATAAAATCCACCTACTTGTATATCAAAAACAAAAACCCAGAAAGGAAAAATGAATGTACCTTGAGGGTTCATAGAACCTGAAGATGAAAGACTGGGTTTTTACTGATAAGGTATGAAGAAAGGAGCCTTAATGGGGTAAAAAAGAAAAAGGGGTTTTGCTCTTTCTTGCACCAAAGTGATGTAGAATAGGTGTAGTGAGCAAAAAAAAGTGAAAAGGCAACAAAGTACACAACACAAGAAAGAAAGAAAGAAAGAAAGAAAGAAGAAAACAGTGAAGAGAGTAAGTATATTTTGAGTGAAAAATAAAGAGAGAAACAAAGCAGGGTGGTGATGCTCTGTATTCTTTGTCTGATTCCAAAGGGGGTAGGGTGGGGTGGGGGTTGGGTGAATCTGCTGAGATTACATTGTGATGCAGATTTTCTCACTCTATGTGTGTGTGTGTGTGTTGTGTGAATATTTGTGTTTCTGTTCTTTGTTTTTTGCTTTTTCTTTACTTTTTCGTTGAGTTCTCTTTATTTGGGGTACTATTTGTCTTGTGTTGCTTGACCGGAAGAACCGGGTCGCGCGTGCGAAGAGTATGTCGGAACTTCACACGTGCCAGCCCCATAGTGATTAAATTAAATATTTATTCCATTCAATTTTTTTATAATAATAAATTAATAATTTAGTCATAATATTTTTTTAATAAAAATATAATAAATTTTACAAAGAGAATACTTTGGTCATTTTTCATTTTTCTAGTTCATTACTTTCTCCGCTCCTTTATAAATTAGCAACGATCGCAATTTGACTAATATAACATTATTAATTGGTTGATATTTTTTGGAAACGTATAATAATTGTTCTTTTTACATTCGAAAGTGACTTAAGTATTAAGGGTAGAATTAGAAAAAAATGATCAATTGTTTTTTGAATTTGAAAACAAGCAACTATTTTAAAAATAATTATTTTAAATATATCTAATAATTAAAAAGAAACGGAGGAAACACTATCGGAGATATATTGTATATTCTAATTTCTAATGAAATAGCTAAACTTTTAATATGTACTATCACAAAATTTATACAAGTATTCCACTTAATCCAAGCTACTTGTTGTGTCCTCTCTTTTCTTTCTCATTTGATTAATTTATCAAATAATTGAGTATGAATTTTCTACTTTCATCCTTATTTTTTTTTCTTTTAAATTTTATGTTAATATTAATGTACTTAATATAAAAGTTCAATAGCGTTAAACTCGAGACGTTTATAATTACGAGGCAAAAATGAGATTCGATTATGTCTGACAGATAGTCTGATTAAACTGTAAATATTTATAATTACGATGCAAGAATGAGATTCGATAAAGTCTGACACATAGTTTAGTGTCACGCTTATCCTACTATCTTTGATTCATTTTAATTGTCGTTTTTCCAATATAATTTACTCCAAAATAAGATTCGATTTAGGAAATCAAAAAAGTAATAATTATTTTTTTTGAAGTTCATACCTCACTTGTGTTAATGATTCGTGTAATTTTTTAAAAATTCTTAAGTGATTATTTACTCATTTTGACGAAAGATAAAAGGGTAATTTACTCAAAGAACTTCTATAATTGATGTTATTAAGTGATATAACCTTAGACGATATGAAAGATTATCAGTTTAGCATTACATTGGCTATGAATAAATTACCTCTCCATTTATTTTTGTTTAGTATTTTGTGTTTGAACAACAAATAAAGGCTAAGAGTAGTGGAACCTCAGTGGACCAAACCCAAAATGTTGAGGAACTGTCCAATTTGCTAACAGAGGTAAAACGATGTTTTGTAATGATGATAAATAAACAATAAGGTGAAATCAAGAACATTATGAAGAAGTAAAAGGAAAAATGAATGAAACAAGAATAAACGAAAGAAAAAGCTTCAACCTTAGTCCCTACTCGATGAGGTTGATTATATAGATGTATAGGACTAAAATTAATAATCATTATGCTCGGTGTAATTCGAAAGTCTATATATATTCTATTCTTTTCAGACCTCTTGACTAATAATAGCAGGTCGAAAGTCTGCATATATTCTATCATTTCCAGACCTCTTGATTACTAATAGCAAGTTGAAACTCAAAGGGTGTTTCCCACTACGTTGTTTGGACTCTTTAAATGCCGTTACACTCGAATCCAATCCAGCAAAAAATATTACTTTTGACGTATTTTTTTTTACGGATCCAACACACAGCAAACAACATGTTTGAGTGTACGAGCAACATAAGTTTCTGGGCATGAAAACGACCTCGACTGAATCAGAGTAAACAATAATGTCGAATGAGGCAGTATGGGTAGATTGCCAGCAATCTCTTCTATGGAAAACACTCCACATTAATTTCTTCAGCTACCAAAGGTTCACGCAGGCGAATCTAGTCATTGGTTAAAGCAAAACTATTTTCCTAATATACAGCAAAATTATCACAATTCTTAATCAGAAATAGAGAAGCCAAAGAGCGTCGTAATATCGAACAACACATAAGCCATGAATATATTTGGTCAGGTATTCAAACTCAATCAAAAATCACCTGAGTTGCTAGAAATAGAGTACATAGCATGCTTATTTGCATCATCCTTTCAGGTTAAAGATAAAGTGAACAGCATAAAACAAGAAGGTGCAGTCACATCATTCATAGCGACCTTTCACCGGAGTCACGCTAATTCTGCTCAACTACCAGTCATTCAGCAGCAACTCTTTTCTTCGTAGTGTAAGGATAGTACTCCTTTCCATTGTCAGTTCTCGTGGTCGCGCCTAGTCCATCAATTATACCAGAAGTGACTGCAAGTGCTGCTCCAGCAGAGAGAGCAGTTGAAATGCTCCTTCCTACAAGGTTAACAGTCAAATCAGCCAAAATATTTTCTCTTCGTATCACAGTTAACATTTGGGTTGCCTGTTACCAGAGGCAAGGGTATAGAACACTGACAAAGAATAATGTACTTTATCCACTGAATTGCCTTTTGCAACTCATGAGATTATGCGCTCACTGCCTCGGCAAGGATATGGTCTGTGTACATTCTACCCTCCCCAGACTCACTTTTGTGGGATTTCACTGGATTGTTGTTGTAGTTGTTGAGATTATGCGCTCACTAAATACTAAAACTTTTGGCTCATGAAAAGTTCATTCTGAGCAGAGATATCTATTTATCTGTTCTCAAATGACTGTAGCAGTGGCTGAGTCAAGGGGTTACTGCTCTGTGTTAGCAAGAGCGGGGTAACCATTCTGTGACAGATCTTAGAAAAGACTCACCCCTGTTTCTTTCAGGAACTAAATGAAATGCCAAGCAAAATGGTTGTGGTCATGTTTAAGACATCTTTGTGCATACAACCCATACAAATACTATGCAAATCAGATTTATGGGGAAAATTAATCTTTTTATTGTTTGTGGAGTAAAAAATCTTAATAGGCATCTAAATATAGAGGATAAAGGAATTAACCAAAAGCCTTCACTGCAAACCAAGACCACCAGGGCACGGAAATGATAAAAATTTAATAGATGCACCAGTCAAAATGCCAATTGAATGCCAGCACTGACAATAGGCACTACGCTGGATGTGCACTAAGAACAAAGCCTTTTTTTAAATAAGAAATCATTCCACGAACACTTATCTCAGTTGAAAGGATGTTGTTCGGTGGAGGGGAGGTGATTACCTTTGTAACCCAGCACAGAAGCACCAGCAACAAATCCACCAACTGCTCCATTAATAAAATCTCTTTTCATCCTATAGTTCTGCACGAGCTGTTCTACCCCTATATAGACTCCACCAATAGCAGCAAAGGTGACCCCGTGATTTCCCATCATTTTCAATGTCCGAATCAAACCAGGAAGAGCAACACTTCTCTCAACACGGGGTACGTCATGCCAAGTGGCAATAATGGCACCCCAAAGAGTACCAGCAACTAGACCTGTGGTTGCACCTTTAAATGTTTTCATCCCTGGTGTATCCTCCTCTTCATAATACCTTAGCTCTGCAGCATCATCCATGATTTTACTCGATCCTTTATCAAAACACCAGCTAAAAATGTGAAAACAAGTTATGCTCGAACTAATAACAGATACCAAAGGCAAGAGACAGTGAGAAAATGTGTGTCGCGAACAGAAAAATTTGAAGCAAGAAACATCTTAGTCCATAAGAAGCAAATGATGAGAAAAAAAATGCTCACATAAATTTAGTTCGGTCATGACCCTATATGCCTATATAACTATTCATAAGATTGCATCTGTGCATGCCCTTCTAATTCTGCCTCAATTTTTCTTACCCATTACATGAATTCCAAAGTTCTCCATCTAAACAATTCGAATAGATGCAAGACAGTAATACTTAATAGCTATGTTTTTCAGACTCTTTAACCATGCTGCCTTGGTGTGTGTCGGATCCTCCAAAAGTAGTGCATTTTTTGGAGGATTCGACAGGTGAGGCAACCGCAAATATATTTTTGGAAAGTCTGAGGCAACATACATTAAAGGGTACGTTTGGTAGCTGGTTAGAGTTATGCGGGTATTAGTAATACATGAATTAGTTATGAGGGAATTTATGTAGGAATTAGTTATGCAGGGTTTAGTTATTGATGTACTAGTTATTCATGTATAACTTATATACCTTATTCTTGCATAAGATAATACATAAATTACCTCATAACTTATATACATGTATTAATTATGCAGATTTTTGAATTGCAAACCAAACACCATATTAATTTTATACATGAATAACTTACCTTTTAATGAGCTACAAATCGTGGTATTACTAATACAAAATTTAATACCTACATAACTCACCTTCAAACCAGCTACCAAACGACTCTTAATAGTATTTGGAACTAATCTTACATCTTTTTTTCTTGCGATTAACAGATATGTTTGCAATAAGGAACCTGCTTGCATTCATTTTAACTATAATCATTCTAAAAAAAAAACCTCGGTTGTAATACACTATTCAAGCTTTCTTTTAATAGTCTCTAACCAAATCAAGCAGGTTCAACAAAAATGTGAGGAAGCCTGTTTGGATGGGCTCATAGCTTATAGGCATAAGCCATAAGTTAGGATTATTTCTTGTTGTTTTGGCTTCAAAAAGGTGCTTAAAACACTTTTTTATTTTACCCAAACACTACAAAAATGCTTAAAAGTTATTTTGGCTTAAAAGCACCTAAAATAAGCCAATCCAAACAGGCTCGAAGAAGCATTAGAAGTACATGAAAAACAATGTGAACTTCAAATTCAGAAAAGCATCAAAAGTCTAAGTAAGGCTATACAATTGACCCTCCCTCATATCATCACACCTTGTGCTTGAAACTCACCTGCACATTTGATTTTTCTAAGACACACACTATCAATTGGTCACAACAACAACATACCCTGTGTAATCCCACTTTGGGGCTATCAATTGGTCACCAAGTTAAGAAATATGCCACAAACCACGTGTGATGTAGAATGTATGAAGGTTAGGGATAAGCAAAATAATATGAAGACAACATATAAGTGCATGCTCAAGCAAAGGCAGTGCTTCTCTTATCCTCAAATAGTACACTTTTCAGATATGACAGAGACTTATCATTTGAAGCACCTAGTTACTTCAAATCCATTTTAAAAACATTTATCTAAACAGAGAAAATGAATTAACACATTTTTTTTCTTCTAAATACATCATCTTAACTAAAGGATACCCTGTCTGTTACATAAGAACCTTTAAGGACAAATAAGAGTTGTATCGTATCTAAATCACCACACCGAAAAATAGAAAAGACTCTAGTTCCTTTCAAATAGAGCAGATCCTTAGATGCTATATTAGTCCCAAACTAGTTGAAGTAGGCCATACTAATTCATTGTATTCATTTCGCTCCAATTGGGTTCATTTTATTCCAATGCTAAATAATTTGTCTTTCACGGAAAATTAGGGGAACCCTACCCCTAAAGCTCGAAGTTCTCTAAAACTCCCAGTGTATTCATTTCGCTCTAATAGGTCTCATTTTATTCCAATACTAAATAATTTGTCTTTTAAGGAAAAATAGGGGTACCCTCCTAAAGCGCACACTTATGAATTATACCCACACCAATATACAAGTTTTTGTGAGCAAAACAAAAGGGCTCTTGGCGAGCAATGGACCTAATATAGCAACAAATCATCTTTAATACTAACAAGTTAATATCATCCACATGCTAGATTCCATACCCATTGAAATTTAGCTCCTCAAACATGGCCGAAAATAAAAGGAAAACAATCGTGAATTCAAATGAAATGAACTGAAAAACTGCGATCCATTACACAGACTTACGCACAAGACATATAACAAAAAATGAAGCTCATATTCCATTCAACTGAAAAAAATCTACCACTTCTATGAACCCTAAAATCGGATTACAATTTCTGAATTTCTCTAAAAAACAATAAAAAACAGAGAGAAAGTATAGAATTGATACAAATAACTCATGTGCACTTAATTACAACAAAATCAGTATAGGATTTGTATAGATAGAGAGAGTGAAGCTCAGAGAACTCACCAAACTGGAAAATGGCACTGATCTGTTTCGCGATGTAAGATAGAAGGAAGCAAAGAAGATGGCTTGTGCAATATGGTAATATAATGGTCCAATATATCAATGTTGAGACTCCGGCCCAATAAACAATGCACGTAACCTTTTCCTAATGGGCTTTATAGGCCCATTATTATTTTGCAATCTAACCCATTTAGATTAGTTGAAATAGAGTCCACTTGGTACTGATCAACTTTCGATTTGTCTTTGAAATAGTCATTATCATGAAGTTTTAATTGTGAAATTTGAAATTTCGTGATAACGTCTATTTTTCAATTGAAGGGAGGAGGAAAATTGGCCATATGTGAAGTATACCCTTTGAATTTTTTGCACCATATTGTCGTTTTCTTTGGCCACTTCTTAAATTTTGTCCCCATAAATTTCTCTACTTCAATATTATCTCCAATTTAACATATTATCTGTGATAAGTTTAATTTGTATTTGGTAATATGATCTTGCACGTAGGGAGCGCATAACTTTGATCCAAACTTTGTATTTGTTTTAAGAAATTTATTTAATACGTAACTTAAAAGGGCTAAAACTTTGAATCGCCATCACATTAGCAACAAACAAAGAGAGAGCAATAACGTTTTATGTAATAACCTTGAGAAAATTGACAAAAATGGTCTCTCTTATGTCTGAGAATACGTGCAAAATAGTCCCTTAAGTATATATTTAACAGAAAATATATAAAATATCATTAACACACAACTTATTATTTAGATATTGGAACTTTAACCACCATATCTTGATTGAAATATTTTTTTATTTAATTGATTAATAGAGGAAATTACATGCTTGTACTTTCCATTAAACATTTCTACATGCGGAGGATGTTAGTATGATATACTTAAAGTCATAATTCTCTATTATATGAGTATACGTAAATCGAAGTCAAACAAACTATAATTATCGATTTACCATACCACAAAACACCGAAATCGAATTTTATAATATCAAACCATACCAAATTAATTTGGTATGGTAATAGTATAATACTTTTATAAACCAAACTTACCGAACCAAAGTTTTCAATACCGTACCATTTCCATATCTTGCTATGAATATCATAATGAAGCATATTTATTGATAAAGGTTCAAACTTCATTTACCAGCTCCAACACATAATTTTGCAACATCATTCATTACAAGGGCAATGTCTATGCTCTTAACAGGTTAAATACTGTCCATTCCTGTGATTTTGAGCTGGGAAAGTTGAACTACCCCCTGAATATCATATACCAAGAGGGAAAAATCCAACAGTTCAAGAAGAAAACATAGTCATCTTGGGTCTAGCCCAAACAGAAATGCACCGAAGTTGCATAATAGTAACGGTCA
This sequence comes from Datura stramonium, assembly GCA_018107945.1. NCBI lineage: Eukaryota > Viridiplantae > Streptophyta > Magnoliopsida > Solanales > Solanaceae > Datura > Datura stramonium. The sequence continues at coordinate 36,445 of JACEIK010000843.1, forward strand.
TTCGTCAACAGACAGCCTCGCAGACATCAACCTAGTTAACGAACAAAATTGTCTTACAACCGTGATCAGAAATGAAAGAGAGGACGATCAAAGTGTCCAGTGCACATTATGAACAGAAGGATGATAACCCTTAGAGTGGTCCAGTTCCATGTATTGTCTTCCATCACCATGCTGAGCCATCCCAAGCTCGCCACAGTACGGATTATCAGAAGCCTGTAATATTTGACCCAAACCAAGATCAGGAGGCATCTCATGCGAACTGCTGCTAGCTTCATTTCCTTTAAACCTCAATGAAGGGCTTGAGAAGTGATTGGTAGGTGCACCATGAGAACCTGAAGGTTGAATGGTGTGTACCCCATCAACGTTAACTTGGCTGTTAACCCCAAGACTTGGGGGTCGGTTCCTTGATCCCCAGGACCGATTTGACAGAAGAGAGAGAGCACCATTTGAATCAGAGACTCCAGGAAAACAGTCTCCAGAAGGAACACCAGGATAACTGGTCCTGGTAGCCGAACCTTGAAGAACAAGCTCACTTGCAGCATTTTCAGAATTATTCAGCCAAGGACGTTGAAGGAACTTCCCTGATGCAGCAGATTGATGATCCCATCCTTGTTCAGATGCTCTAGTATTTGGCCATGAACTCTCATTGACATTTTGGTGTGAGCTGAAGTCTACCAGAAAGCTTCCAGATCTGCTGCTATTATTTTCTACAAATCAAACCAAAATAAGGAGAGTCAGCCTTAAGTTCTTTCTTTTTAAGAAAAGAAAAAGAAACGAGCTTAAATTTTCAAGTATTAATGCAAACAAAGAGAAAGGAAGAGGAACGCCATCAAACCAAAAATTGATGAAGAAAGATTCCCATAGTGTGTAGAGAAAAGAGATCCAGATGGAGGCTTCCTGCGGCGCTCATTATGGCATGCCAGTCGCCTGCGGCAACTCCTTTTTCCTTGGTCAAATTCAGGCAATTGATGGAACCTGGAACCAAGTACCAAGCAGCTTTTAATATCATGAATAAAGGAAGCTATCGAAAAGCCACATGTTATCTGAGAAGATGAGCCTGCTGACCTCATTATAAGACAACTTGGGCTAGTCATTTTTCTTGATTCTCAAATCTCTCATGACAAGTACTAAAAAATCCTATTCTAAAAGTAGAAAAGCTGACTGAAACACCCTATTCACAGTAAATAACTAGCCATGAACGGTGTTTACATCAAACCAAGCAATTGAACCTTAAGGAGTCGTTTGACACGCGGGATAAGGGATAATAATCCGTGGATAAAATGCAGGAGTATTTTAATCTTGCACTTGGTAAGGAGTATTAGTTAGTCCCGAGATTATTTATCCCATATATATGGTGGGATAACTAATCCCGTGGCATATCCCAATCCATGGGATAAACAAAGTTTATCCCATCCTCGTACCAAACGACACAGTTAAAAATTAAACTGAGAAAACATTACTTTAACCATGGTTAAGCAAAAATGTCTGTATGAAAGACATGAGTCTTGCATTCAATGGTTTGGCATAAATATCTGGCGCAACTAAATTCACCACCGCAAAATCCATTCAAATCGGATCATCTAAAACCACAATATCCTAAAATTGTGGAACATGGCTCTCGACACAAACAAGTTTTTATGCTCTCACAGTAGAAACTCTACTTCAAAGTCGGCTTATTCACATAGGCATGACGACGGATTATGAGGTTTCCACAACACAAGCTATATGCTCCCACAGAATTGTCTCTGAATATACAAAGATACATTTGTTGATAGTCCTCTCATTTAATCTTTTGTCATAAACAATATGAGAGTAACTAGTAATGCTTGCTAGTTCAAGTACACTTGTATTAAGTTTGAGTCTAACCAACACACATGAATTTTTTTTTCTAGGTAAGAATAAGCATGTGTCTTCAAGTATTCAAGGAAAACAAAAACGTATTACACATATCTGTATAAGACTGACATAGACACATAAGCATTTAGTTATTATCAGAGTAACACTAGTGACTGTGCGTTGTGCTTACCTACTCAGAATTTCCCAAATTTCATATATTAGATTCCTTTCATACTATCAAGACCAAAATATTGCTCGTATGTGAGTTGATGGGATTTATGAACTACTAAACTTTTTACATCAAAAAGGTGCACAGCTCGGAAACTTCATGACTAATATCACTTACTAAATATCACCTAATAAATATTGTGAGAGATAGTAAGGACCAAAAATTTTTGGTTTGAGACCATTGCCAATTGCAAATTAGTATTTCAATAGTTATTAAACACCACAGTTATATCTAACCACCATATGTGCAAATTTCAGCTAACCATTAACTCTCACACCATCAACGCACCACAGAGGGACTTTAGAATTCCAGTTATGGCAAAGAGGTCGTATTAGATGGACATACGTATAGCATATTATTCCAGCCATTTCAATTTGATCTGGTTTTGACTTGACACGGAGTTTAAGAAAGTAAACAAGACTTTTGAAGTAAATAGAAGGTCAAAAGTTTCAAACGAATGAAGCATGTCTTCATTAATGATCCTTGAATCACAGTTTTCCTTCTTTGATATATAATTTTGCGAACAATAGAAGTTGAAGCTAAGAAGATAAGCAGAGTCCTATGTAATCAGAAACTGAGCAAATACTATGCCTTTCAGTAAAGGCAAAAGCTTAAAGAGGATGAGGAACTTTTCTCTTACTTGCCTCCACTAGAGGGGAAGGGAAGTTTCCGTCTTCATGCCAGTTACAAGCATCCCCAGCCTTCCCGAAAACCAAAAAGCAGGAAAAAGAGGAGGACAGATATAGGTTGGTGGGAAAGAAAGAGAATACTTTCCTTTGCAGGTTGTCTGCCACTTCAATATACCTACCATGTCTAGAGAAGAGGGACATCACCCTTCTTTTCCAACTCAAACACAATGGTCACAAACATAAAACCTTTTGAAGTTGACAAATGCAGTTAAGTTGTTGATAGTGGCAGAAGTTCTCTTCCACAATACACTAACTGACAAAGAGATACATTTCCTTAAGTTCTCAAATTATCCCTTTTTATTCGGTTACTCTTCCATTCCCTTAAATGTAAGAAAACAAGCACACAACGCTTCTGCAAAGTCATCTAGATGAAGCAGAAAAGCGCCAAGAAAGCCTAAAAACTAAACTTGGACAATACCATAAGCAAGAAGCTGTTAACACAACATTCACAAAATCCATTGCCATATTTAAGCTCAGTATCTCAAATTAAAAAGTTTCAAAATGTTCTTGGATATAGGGATAAGGGAACACTCCAGAATTAGCCAAAACCATGTCTACTTAAACTAGCCAAGCCAACTATAGTCAACAATCAACACAATAATTTAACAAACCCACTATAGTCAACTCTCCCCACCAAACCAATATATAAACAACTGTACGTACAAGAACCACTAGTCCAGCATAATTTTATACTATAATAAGTGAGTTACACACCTACTGTGCATGTTTTATATCTGCTTATTAACACAGCTATATCTATAACTAGGTCATAAATACTTTCCTAAAAACAGTTATTATAATAGCAAATATGGAAAATTAAGCTGACCTGCTACACTGTTGACAGAACCTCTGTTCAAGACCGGCAACAATGACAGTAGGGGACTTAGAGTGCATACCACAAACTTTGTGCCTAGAATAGTAAGCCTTAGCATCACTCAGATCTGCCTGACAACCTTCAACTTGACACCTCGGTGGCTGACCACCTTGCACCAGCCCACCCCTCCCCCTCTTAGACGGAGCCGGAGCCGGAGGCAGGTTCCCATCTCCGGTCACCGGCGATGACCCACTTCCATTTTTGGACTGAACTCCAACACCCACATTTCCAAAGTAGATTTTCTTGCCAAACTTCAAACCATTCAGAGAGTCGGATGAGCTTGAATTACCAGAAGAAGAAACTGAACCCAGTTCCATTTCCGACGTCCAATGCCCATTCATCACAGCTTTATAGGGTCAAAATCATTATAGAAAGTGGCACTCACATGAAGGGAAACAGTGACATGTACCCATTTTTATACATATATATCAAGGAGAAAAACAAGATATTGTGAAAAAGGTCACCTTTTTTTTTTATTTTCTTGCACTTACTTTCTTTATTTGTTTATTTGGGGTTATCTCGATATGGGTATTGTTAATTTTTGTGCGTTCGAGTATATAGAGGTGAAGAAAAGAGAGGAGGAGAAAAGAGGGGGTAGCAGTGAGTTTTTCATTTTATTTTTTTTTTTGCTTTCTTTGTTTTAGGGCATTGTGAAAAGTAGACACCTGACAATGGGCCATGATGCCAGCTTGGGAGGTTGTGCAGGTACCCCATTTGCTCTGAAGAGACTGTCAAATAATGGAGGTGAGAGCAGAGCAAAGAAAGAAAGAAAGAGAGAAGAGAGCTTTGTTGCCTTTGATTTCTTGGGGCCTTTTGACAGTGCTTTTTGTAGAGTTCCCAGCAGCTTTACAACTCTGCTGGCCTGCTTTTGGGGGTCACTAACTCCCAACTGCCATGTTATAAAAACACAAATTTCTAATCTTTTGCTTCTTTCTTCTTCATTTTTCCCCCTTTTGCAAATCTTTTTTTTAATATTTGATGTTCCATATTCATTTTAAAATTTTTAATTAATTCAAAATTAAAATCTCTAATTACGAGTAAAGAAATTTGATATGTCCCACTATAACTTTTGGTTGTCACGTTTTAGTTATAAGATTTGATTTTTAAAACATGTCGTTACAATGTTTAAAATATCTCAAATTTAAAGAAATATAGTCGTTTGAGAGGTGTAAAGTTTAATCTTGAAGTTAATGAATTTTGAATTTGAATCAAGAGTTTGATCTTGGATTTAATGTGCAAGACAAACAATTAATGATTGTTACAACTCAAAATTTTGATTGATCAAAATATGTCATTTATATACTTGATAAAATTATATTAGCAAGTTAGTTTGACTTGACATGCTTTTATTGGTCATTTTATTTGACTTGGCGATATATATTTAATACATGGCATAGGCATTGCCACATAGACTATAATTTTAGAGCCTCTAAATTTTTCTAAATAGAAATTTAAATTAGTTTCTTCAACACACACAACACATGTATATGAAATAAAAAATTGGGACCCTTTTGCTTATCTTTCATTTATTTCCATCTATAACCTTGCTGACTTGATGTGAATGTTATTGATGGAATTTGTTTCACATTTTTGCCCAAACATTTCTCTCTCCAAAAAAATACTTTGCATTTATAATCCCCTTTTTTTCTCTTGCAATCCCAATTTTCCCCTAAAGTTCTGGGTGAGAAAAATGTATCTTTTCAGTGACAAAATTGCCAGTTGGTAAAAAAGTTGAAGATGGAGAAATAAGGTTATTTGGACTTTTATCGTCTTTGATTTTTATTCTTTTATCTTTGGAATAAATAAATAAAAATTTATAGAACATAAATTTATATTTGTTAATATCATAATATTTCATAAGTTATGTTCACGCTTTTAAAAAAATTTATATCTTACTATTGCACGAACAGCCTTAAAGTACTGTTTCATGTCCCAGACGTCTTCGAGCCTTGGCATTTCAAATCCCGTTGAATGGTTGTGGTTCCGGGACTCAAATCTGGAGTCGCCAGGTGGGACATTCGGTTCACGAACCAGAAACCTATCTCCACAGCAAGCTCCTCAATTTGACCCGGTCCGTCACGCTTTGGACATCGCCACCGGAATCGTTGAGGCCCTATGAAGACGGCTCTACTTCACTGGGAAGATGCATAAATTTTAATTATCAAAAATAAAAAATTAATAAAACTAACTCATTTAGAAAACAAATTATACGATTGTTGCTGCTGTTGTATTTTTTCTTTTTAATTGACAAATCACCCTCAAGTAGAGGGTAATAATGCAAATAAGGTGAACTTAAAGGTGCTATTTGCTTTGAGCAAAACTAAAAGGATATTTTGCATCCAAAATATATTATTCATGATTAAATAATTTATTTTGCATATTTATTTTGCTTTAGGCCATTATATTTATTAAATCATGGCTAATATCGTATTCTTCTAAAAGAAATTATACGTGACACTTTCATGTCATACGGCTTTATCTTGAAAGCAGAATCTTCCCTTTCTTTTGACCAACGATTAAATCCATAGTTAAAATGAAACGTACTCCATCAAGAGCTGCCAAAGTACGTTCAGTCAATCGTCACTCGACAGCATAGTCCTTGATTAACTTAATTGATCTGATCAGACGCTTGCTTTTTCCCAGCAAAGATACCGTTTACGGCTCAATCCGTAAGTTCACACTAGTCAGTACAGCTTTTTTTGAATTTCATTTTCCACAAGAATCGATATTTCCGATTAAATCTTCTCGTTACTAGACGGAGAGAATAGTAAATTTTAGAGATCTAACCCCAAAATTAACTCTGTAACAGAATCCAAGATCTTTTTTGCTCA
>JACEIK010000843.1:43235-59305 GCA_018107945.1 Datura stramonium
AATAAAACATTCATGCTGGCCTGGGTACAGAGTTCATAGTTTCAAGTGCATTTTTCTGGGAAATTGATGCTGCAAAACTGTGTATACGTGTGTGTCTGGGTATCTGTGTGCATGCCTCCAAAGCACACACCATCTCTTCTTCTTCTTTAATGTTCTTTTATGGTTTAACAACACACGGAATCGAACTCAATCTCAAAAATTAGTTACTTTTAATTATAGATAGAAAATGAAAACTTAAATAGAGATAGACTTGATTCTGATATTATGTAAAAATAAAATATTTGAAACTAACTCAACTTCAAAAGCTAGTTCGTGAAAAAAAACTCTTCGGATCTATACCATCTATTCATTCTTTAATCAATATGAAACTTAACCATTTCTATAAAAAAAAATTTAATCATTTAATATTTAAAGTTCATTGATTCGAGTAAATTTGAACTATTTGCTAATCTTGAAGTTCATTTGCTCGAGTAATTTAAATTTGTAGAAACCAAAACCCATTAAAGGAGGTAAGATGGAACTATAATACTTTCTCCGTTTTAAAATAAGTAGTGTTTTTAACTTGAGGACACCCTTAAGAAAACTTTTCATTCCTAGATAGAAAAATATAATTTTACCCACTTACCCCTAATAAATATCTTGAAAAAGATATAACTCTTTAATATTTTCTTGATTATGTAAAACTCTCTCCACTTAAATAAGGGCAAAATTGAAAGAACATCATTAATGTCTTCTTGATTATGTAAACACCACTTATTTTGAAACAAAATCAAAAGGCCAAAACACTACTTATTTTGAAATGAAAGGAATAGTAGATAACTTTTACTTAGTTGTGAATTCAATAATTAAGACGAATTTATATGGCAAATTCAAAATTCATAAATTTCAAATGTTATTTCCAACTCTAGAAGTCTATCAAAAACTCTTCTGTCTCATGACTCAAACGCGTGATCTTTGGTTGATAAAAAATTTCAATTATTCACCACAATCTTGTAGTTAAACACTTAGATACATATGATTCATAATTTCTTTTAGAATGATATTTGAAATTCATTAATTCGACTGATTTAAATTTGCACAAAGCATACTCACTAGAAAAGGTAAAAAACCTCTCTATATTGGAAAATTCAATTCTCCTAACTCGAACATATGGCCTCTTATTAAAGGCGAAAGGATCACAATTATCCCACCATAGTATTCACAACTCTCAATAAGTAGATATAAACCTTTTTGCTGATTTTCTTTCAGCCAAAATAAAACATAACTTTGTTAAACTATTGAGCCACTTAAAATCTAATCAGTTACTATAGACCAACAAAAAATCACATCATACTCGGTGTAGTTTCATAAAGTGGAGTCTGAAAGAAAAGAATATACGCGAACCTTATCCCGCTTATCCCGAAATAGAGACGGTATTTCCAATAGACCTTCGGATCAAATGCAGAAATTAGCAATCAATAATTCTTCACAAGGAGAAGTTAATAACAAGTGTCTAAAATCATCAATAGACCTCTTCTTCTTTTTCCTTTTTCATTTTCTGTCTCCTCAATTATTTAAAAATAATAATCATGTTTCAGAAATCATGTGGTTGGCAACTCAGAACAGATTGTTGACTAAAGAGAGACTACTCAAGATGCATATTCCTGTTGAGAATGAGTACTGCTGCTTCTGTAATACTCAGTCACTGGAGAGTGCACAGCATTTGTGTGTGGGCTTGTCCATGGTTCCAGACAGTGAGGGATATCTTATGGTATGGAGTGGAGTACAAGTGCAGTATGGAGATGTGGAGTTGGTCATGAATAACATTAAAGGGAAGGACTGGCCTCAATTTAAAAAGGAGGTGATAGCAGCCATTTGGAGTGCCATGATCTACCATACCTGGACAACTAGGAACTGGAAATTATATAGAGATGTAGCTGTAGATAGTGAGTTGGTCGTAACACAGATAAAGAAGGAAGTCATAGAAAGAATTAGTACACTGAAAATGTCTAAGAAGATACATAGAGATAGGGACAGTTTGCAACTAATACTGTGTAGCTAGTCAGTCTCGGGCCTGGATTGCATGACCACCCTCCCTAGAAGGTGGTTTGGATCTAGGTGCCCTCAGTTTGTAGCCCCTTTTTTGTTTTGTTGTCAATGGTAATATTCACAGTTGTTACCAAAACAAAAAAAAAAGTTTCAGAAATCTAACAGGAAGAGCAAACTGATGCAAGCAGTTTCAGACTCCAAGTTTCTTTTTTGAAAGAAAGGTAATTTGGTCCAAGTTCTTGATCATGCAACTCCGATCTCTATCGGATGCAGGATGAGGAGAACAGCTATATAAGAACATCACAATCAACTCGCAAACCCCATCTTCCAACAATAACTGTAGTTCCTATATCTTTCGGATGCAGAACGTGGAGAACAGCTCTTTAAGAACATCATAATCATGTTGCAAATCCTTTCTACCAACAAAACAAGTTTAAGTAACACAAACAGGCCAAACTGGTCAAAATATTCTGGTATTTCTGCTCAGGTAGCATATCACGAATTACTTACAGAAGAACCTGATCGCTGCAGTAAATCACAACTAGCCCTCTAACTAGGACACCTCATAGAACATGCAGAGACACTAGCACTGAAGTTCAGCTCATGAGGCATTCTCTAGAGGTTCCACACTTAGATTTCTCTCTTCCTCTCATACAAAATCACCAAAAGAATTGACAGTGTCATCTTAGTTTTCATGTAAAGTACCAACCACTTCATGTCGTCTCTGATCCTTGCATTAAATTTCAGCTCAAGAAGCATTCTCTAGAGCTTTCACCCTAAAATTACTTTTTTCCACTAATACAAAATCACAAAGATAAATAAATGAAGACGAGAGTATCATCTTAGTTTTCCAGTAAAGAAGCAACCACTTCATGACATCTTGGATGCAAGGGTCAGAAAAGGAAGAAACAAGTACAAAGTAGATAAATTTCAACTCAAGAAGCATTCTCTTCAGGTTCACCCTCAAATTACTTTCTTCCACTTACCAAAATAAAAAAAAAGATGACAGTAACATCTTAGTTTTCAGGTAAAAGTAGAAACCAGTTCACATCATCTCTGATGCAAGGGTCAGAAAAGGGAGAAACAACAAAGTAGATAAGAAGTTTTTGAGCCAATATGTGCTGTTTATGGATTTGAATCAGACCAAATTTATAGTTTGGAGGAGCCACATCCATAAACAGTCAGAAAGACTAGCTACAGATCAACAGACTATCAGGTGTCCCAGGAGTATTTGGTCCTCAAACAGATTTAACTTTTACATATTTCAAGTGGTACCCTGATCCTTCTTCTAGTTGAAGAGCTCCAGCACAATAGCTTTGACATAAAGGCACAAACAAAAAATAAGATCCTTATGAATCATATCTTACAAAAATAAGCTTGCTTGTTTCACTGGTGGAGGAACTTTATTAGACATAACGTATAGTAGGCAATGGAAAGTGCATAAAGATTGCATGCAGCAAAACCATAGAATCATAGAGATCAGCAAGATGGTATTCATAATTGTATCAGGCAAAACAGCTTCCAGTTTTCACGTACGTTAAAGTCAATGGGATTAAATATCAGTGAGAAAAGCAAAAGGTATTATAATACTAACTCAACTTCCAATAAGCCCGTCCCCTAGATTCTGCACACCAAAATGTGGCCTTCTTCCAGCTTCACTCTCCAGCTCAGTCATGCTGAAGGAGTTCTTTCTGGTCATTTGCCACCAAGAGGCCTACTCATGCTTGTAAAGTATATGCAATTCAAACAATAGACAAAGAACTTCTAAGTCAAACAAGCGCACCATACATTTCAAACTGGAAATAGCAAAAGTCACAGTAAAGGAGAAATATCATTCTGGATATTGATTAGAAATGTAAAATGAGAGAATTGGCGAAGGGATTTAGCAGCAATACATTCAGCAAAACTAAAAATTGCTGCAGAAATCTTCACAAAATTCAATTCTCACAAAATTTAAGTTGAAATTTCCAAAAAGAAGAAATGATAACAGGACTAAAATAGATAAGCACAAGTAAATAATCATAGAGTCAGTTCCCAATCACAAAGAGGACCCTTCATCTGCACTCAACACCAACTTCAGCAGCCCGTCTAGGCTTGTTTTTCCTTCTGCTACCGTTAGGTCTGAATCCAACTGACTTTATTAAGTCATTAGAGTTAGTTTTAGTTCCAACTCCATTTTCCTCTTTCACAGAATCCTTATTTTCCATGACTTGGGAAGGTCTCTTCCTCTTCTTTCCATCTTCACCTACTTGATTCTTGATATCTTTATTCAAGACGGAACCTTTTGTATTCTCGCTGTCATCTTCATCCTCCACTACCTTCTCAACTCCTTCTTCCTCCTCTATTTCATCCTTTGGTTTCTGTGGTCTTCCCCTTCTTCTCACCGGTATCTTCTCTTCTTCACCACTCACAAGATCCTCACGAACAGATTGCTTCTTCGCCTTTCCTCTTCCTCTACCCATTTTCCAAATAAGAGAACTTTGCTGGTGAAGATTCCTGCAACAAATCTGAGCTTCAGAAGCATTAAACTCAAACACGCCAATAGAAACTGAAAGGTCTTCTGAATAAAATGAAATAAACACCAACGGATTAGAGAGAACCAACACGATTTTACATATGTGGAGGATGTAGTTAGGCTCATTAAACAAGTTCTGGTGAAGAGGATCCCAGATGAAATAATTCACTAATAAGAACAATCCAGACAACTGTATCTTCTATAGTATCCTATATTCAATATGAAACTGAAAATCGAAACGAAATTATGTCTTGAAACTCAGTAGTTCAGCTCATCAAACAAGTTCTGTTGAAGAGGATGCCATGTGAAATCATTCACGAATAAGAACAATAAAGATAGCAACTTTATCTTCTAGAGTATCGTATTCTCAGAAAAACTAATGCAAACAAATATGAGAAATGAGATTTGTCCCAAACGAACAAAATTATGTAGTCACACTCACATTAACAAAAAAAATACTGAAAACAGTTTCAAACAAGAATTCTTCACAAATTATTCAAATAATACAACTCAAACAAACTAAAGCCACTAGTGAAAGAAAAGAACCTGGTCTGTATTCCAGAAAAAACTTACAATAAACAAAAGAAATAAAATAATTACAGAAAAACACACAACTTCACCATATCATACATTCAGTAAACAACCAAAATCAAACATGCTTGAAGCTATTAACAATACAAGAAGAGTAAGTGAGTAACCCCATGATAGATTCACACGCATCAACAAACAGATAGATATCTCCCCACATATATATTTATTGAACAAAAAAAGACATTAAATCATAAAAAGATTGAATCTTTCGATAAACCCACAAACAAGAAACTATAAAGTTATTTGTTCTGATGCTTTTGGAATAGAAACATACCAAAATGAAGATTATTTCTCAAGAAACAGCCACCATTTCCATCCTTAACCAAAACACATCCTTTTGAAATCTTATCAAACCAACAAAATAAAACCCCAATATTCACAAGGGTCTTTTTAGTATTAAAGGTAGAAAAGTTATTGAAACTGGGGAACCTAAAAGATTATTTGTCACTAACGAAAGGAAAGAAAAGAAAAGAAAAAAATTGATCTGAGAGAAAATATTGGAAACTCAGATCAGAAGAAAATAGAAAGTAGTGAAAAGTTTAACATGTGAGTAGAGTTACGAGGAGAAGAATCTCTGCCATTAGAGGTGCAGAGCAGTGGGTAAAATAAGCTAAGGCAGAAGAGGCAAAGCCAAAGAAGACTACAGAAGTGAAGAGGAAGAAAAATGGGGACAGTAGTAGTAATAGTACAAAATGTTGAAAAATATATTTTTTTTTGTTTAAATCAAAATGGGCTTTTTGGGGAATTAGGGTAAAGTATAATGGAAGGAACTTGATGGTAAAAACCGATGGCAAATACTTATCCATCGCATATTTACATTAAATTAATAATTTTATAATACTTAAAAACTTATATATTCGATATTTATATCAACTCAAAATATAACATGTGTTAAATCATATTTAATTATTATATATTTTTTACACAATGATACCATTTTTTTAATGAAATATTTGGTATAAATAAATATAATAAGATGTGCTTACATACACAACTATCACTTACTACTAATTAATACATATTTTTAAAAACTAATATAATAAAACAAAAACACAATTTTTTATATATAATAAAAAAAACTTTAGAATTAAATTAAAATAAAAAATTAATAATATATTTAATATAATTATAAATAAATTTTAAAAAATAATTTATATATAATAAAATAAATAGACTATTTTCGGTTATCAAAATATGAGAATTAGCTGATCAAATTGAAAAGTAGATAAGAAATAATTAGTTGGGTAGGAAGGGTACTTGAGGAAACATTTTAATGAATATCTCATGGCTTTAATTAATGTTTGATAAGTGGTAAACCTACTTAAGTTAAATTAAGATGAACAATTAATTAAATTTAATATATAAACCCCTTGTGTATATTAAAAAATTTCATGTAATTTTTTTTATTTTTTTTATTTTTTTTATTTTTTTTAGTTTTTTTATATTTTTTATATTGTTTGTTTTTTGTTTTTGGGGTTTTTTTTTTTTTATGAATTTTGAGTTTTTTTAATTTTTTATACATTTTAATCTTTCAATGAAAAGTTTCAATTTTATTAGTGACTTTTTAAAAGTTATTTATTTTAGATTATTATTTTTTTTTAACAATAAGTGCAAGCCATAAACTCATTTTATGATTGACCTTGCGTTTCCCCAAAAAACGCGTGAATTTTTGTGTAGAGCAAATTGCTGGTATCCACTCACATTTGACAAGTTCTTATTTAGTCACAAAATGAAATATGGAAGGGTACTTTTGTCCTTTTATAGATAAATTAGAAGTAACCGTAAATTTTTAAAAATATTTTTTCTATCACTTTTTATTTCAATCATAATTTAATTTCCAATTTCATATAACTGACTATCTCAAATGTTTTTTTTGTTTTTTTAATTTTATATATTATTTAAACAATTATACAAAATATATTAATCTTGTATAAAAATTATTTAAACACAAATATGAATTAAATCGGATAACAAGCTCAAAATATAAATTAATACATTTAAATATTTTCGGTGAAGAGAGTAATGTTAAGAAAGGTTAAATAATGATGATTAGCAGTAAATATTCCTTACGTAACTAAATCCCGAGAGTCCAATTGAGTTGTACTAAGGTTAATTAATTAATTAATTAATCTGAAGGTGAAATAACTGAAAAGCCCCCTCTTGCTTTTGGACTGTCTGCGACTTTTCGTCGCTTCTGGTCCAGGTCCCCACAATGTTGAGTTGGTTACTCCAAACAAAACTGATGAGGACTTGGACACTATCAAGTGAAATATGGGCCTACGTAAGTTCCCAATTCAGAATCATAAATTGGGCTTAAGCCCAATCCACTTATTACATGACCCAAAGTCCCAACACAGCCTATCTTGCAACACAACCACTATGGAAATAAGAGACTTATAATTGCTTAGCTATTATTTTTACAACAACATATCCAATATTTTTTTAAAATAAGTATTTTTTTTTAAAAAAAATACTTTTTGCCTCCTAAAAAGTTTGATCAAACAGGCTAATAGTCCCATAATATGGCTGTGAGAGTTTTCAGTAGGGTCGAGTCCAGGGCTGAACAAGGACCTATAAGATAGTGAGTGTCATTGGTGTGGTTAAACTTGATTCAGTTAGCTTGTGTGGCCATGAAAAGTTCCGGCAAGGCTTGTGATTGTCTTGTCGGATGGAGAGTATAGGAATCTAGGATGTACGCAAATCTTCCCTCTATCTTTATGGGGTAGAGAAATTATTTTTGATAGACTGTTTAGCTACTAATTATGACTATCATAAATGAGTTTAAGTTTTGTATAATGATAGTGGATTATATTTATATAACATTAGCTTATGTTATCTACGGTAACATGTAATTGTTTATAATGAATGTGGTATGATAATACGGAAATAAAGTAGATAACTTGTTATAACAGGTTAAATTAGACTGATTTGTAAAAATACTTTTGTTGTTAGTAAGGGTGGACATGGCGTGGTATATACCGAATACCATACCGAAATCAAAATTTTTGATACCGTGGTTTTGACATTATGGTATATGGTATGGTGTTTGATATGATTTTAAAAATACTTTGGTATATTTTACGGTATTTGGTATTTATAAAAAAAATACCGAAATACCGAATACCATACCGAAGTATATAGGTACATATATAATTCACACATATTATATTATAATACTAGTAAATATATAAAACAGTATTAATACAAAACTAGTTATTTAGACATTGGAACTTTGACTACTCCATCTTAATTGAAATATTAATTTTTTTTGTAATAGATTCAAGAAGTAATTTGTTTATACTTTTTTTAAAAAAAAAATATTTACAATGTAAGATGTTAGTATGATATAATCATGATATTTCTTGAAAAGCCGAAGCAATAATTCTCTATCTCTATTGTATAAGTATATGTAAGTCGAAGTCTAATAAACTATAGTTACCGATTTAACGTACTGCAAAATATCAAAACCGAACTTTAAAATACCAAACCATACTGAATTAATTTGGTATGGTAAAGGTAGAATATTTTTAAAAACTGAATACCGAAATTACAATACCGAATTTTTAAATACCGTACCATGTCCGCCCCTAATTGTTAGTGTGAATAAATGGTAACTTGAGCGCGAGAGAAATTCTTTTGTCACACAATTTAAATCTTAAAGTTATTTTACACACTGAATGAATTTGGATTCATGAATCTAAGAAATTGTGAGAATTGTTGATCCCTCACAATTCAAAAATCTATTACTTAAAATTGATGTCCACTCATTGATACCTCCTAAATTGCATTGATTTATCCTTTTAAAAAAAATTAATTTGAATTTGATTATTCACCATACATGGGGATTCTCGCTAAACGTTTGTGGAGTTTTGCATTCTCTTCGAGCCTTAATATTGAGAATGCTTATTAAATGAGCATTTTCAATAAGATAGCCCGAACCAAATCGGTATTAATAACCGATTCGATTTGAGCTTTTGGAATTGAAATAAATTCTGCAGCATATTGCAAAATCTTGGTAATTTCCTATCTAATGAACGAAGAGTTCCTTCTAAATGGCCCTCCCTGCCCCCATCCCATGTGAAAGCTTGAAAGCACAAAGCTCTCATATATAGCATACACAGCACAACATATTTGTGTCTGCCTTTATACTATACATTTTTTTGTGTAGTTTGCTTGGGAGGCAAATTAGCTCTCTACAGAAATGCTAAACACCAACTCTCTTCCAAAAACTATCTGTCAACTGAAAAAAATGTCAAACTGATGTTGTTTCCATGTCATTGTAACTTATATTAGATTTGAAATGGGAATTATTGAACCTTTCTGCAACGAAAACTTCATCTTCGTGTGGGGTGAACGGATCAGCAGGAGACTAAATGCTTGAATTTCGCGTCTCCTAGAGGCTCCTGGTTGTCTTTTGTTGTTGTTCAAATATATTCTTCAATTGCTGTCCTTGTTCTTCGATCCTCAATTGTAACTTTTGCTGAATCTAACAACAGAAAGCCAATAGGATTCAGAAAGATTGCATTGATACTGTTTCAGCTATAGGCATATGCTAGAAGTGTCTAAATTTATATCGTTTCATGTACTAAATGTACCTCTAGTTGCTCGTGAAGACGCCTCTGGATTTCTAACTGCAAATACAGTGCTTCTTTGATTTGCATTCCGCTGGAAAGAAATCTGGTTTAAGGTAAATTTTCCAGCTAAAATAATCAAGAAAATTGGTTAAGACAGTTACAAGAGAACATACATTTTGCTGTCGATCTGTGTCACTTTACTCGGGGTGTCCATTTTTTCAGATTTCCCTGCATCACAGAAAAGAAGAAACTCTCATTCCCAAGAAAAGCTAGAAACTTTGAAATTAAAGTACATCTCAGAGAGCATTTTCCACAAGCAAAGTCAAAAGTTAACAATGAGGGGGATTTTAAGAAGGCTTTAAATTTGTAATGATCAAATTTAAACAACTACGATTTTCAAATATAGTAGTGAACTTTGTATCAACCTTGACTCATTACCAAAATCAGGTAAAAGGTCTTGCAAAACTTGAGAAGTGGTAATTCCCTTCTAAAACTTGTTTGATATCTTTTGTTAATGTAGTGAACAGTAGGATGGATGCTAAAA
Source organism: Datura stramonium (assembly GCA_018107945.1). Lineage (NCBI taxonomy): Eukaryota > Viridiplantae > Streptophyta > Magnoliopsida > Solanales > Solanaceae > Datura > Datura stramonium. Next base: position 53,488 of record JACEIK010000843.1, read on the forward strand.
TCCTGCCATAACAAGGCAGATTTATAGGGGGGAAAGAAGGAAAACAATGTATAATTCCTTTTCAAGTTGGAAATGCCTAAGAAGTGAGATGGAAATGTTGTTTCAATCTTCTGAGGTTCCAAAGATCTCAACAGACTTTATAATTAGAATAGGTAAGGAAACAGTCTCTCCTTGTGTTCTTCGTCAAGTTGTTGCTTCTGTGTTTTTGGCTTTTTATGTTGATGGACAACAACAAAGGATGGAGAATTGCTTGCTATCAGCGATTCTATCTATAGGAGGTATCTTGTTGCATACAATGCTCTGGCAAATGGTACAAATCGAATTAAACAATGTGAAGAAGAAGGGCAAAGATGAAATTTGAACTTCAGACTCGGAGGCCTGAACTTTAGATATTTTCGTCTGAAGTTAAGCTTAACTAGTTTCCAATTTTCAGACCTTTGGGTTGAATGCTTTCAAATTTCAATCCCATTGGTGTGAAGTTGGAAGCTGACTAAGCCTAACTTCAGATCTTTGTATCTGAAGTTCAAATTTTGAACTTCAAAAGTCAACTTCAGATATTTGGGTCTAAATTTAAGCTTGTCCAGTTTCTAACTTCATATCCAAAAGACTGAAGTTGAAGTTCAGACCTGCGATTTTCAGAGGTCACAAGTTCACGCCTTTGAGATAATTTAAAACTAGATTATCCAACACATTCATTTGGAAACTACTTATGACTGAAAGAAATTCTGTTGTCACACAACTTGAAACATGATTACCAAGGCTTATAGTTTAGTGGTACTGGTAGGAGTCGTCTCGTCTCCCACACAATAAGTGTAGGTTCAATTATCACTGTCAAGTGTCACCTTTTTCCCTTTCTCTTCTCTGATCTCCCAGCGTAATAGAATAAAAAGTCATTCCACTAAGCGCTAAAGCTTGAAGCGCAGAGTTCTAATATACATAATGTCACACTTGAGGGAAAAATTAAGGAGAAGCAAAGACAAAATTTAGTGTATTCAAGCATATTACAACTTACAAGATCTCCTTATTAAATAACTATCATTAGTCAAATTTCTGCTTATCCACACCAGAGAACCATTGAACATATAGCATGAATGAAGTACTTAAGTTTTTGCATGATATTTGTTTCTGCCCTTTGTACTATACATTTTTTTTGTGTAGTTTGCTTGGAAGGCAAATTAGCTCTATAGAAATGCTAACATCAACTCTCTGTCAAAAACTAACTGAAAAAAAAGGTCAAACTGATGTTGTTTCCATGTCATTATAACTTATTTTAGATTGGAAATGGGAATTATCGAAGCTTTCTGCAATGAAAACTTCATCTTCGTGTGGGGTGAACAGATCAGCAGGAGACGAAATGCTTGAATTCCGCGTCTCCAAGAGGCTCCTGGTTGTCTGTTGTTGTTGTTCAAATATCTTCTTCAATTGCTCCCCTTGTTCTTCGATCCTCAATTGTAACTTTCGCTGAATCTAGCAACAGAAATACAATTGGATTCAGAAAGATTGCCTCTGATTGCCTTGATATTGTATCTAGCCAAGGATCAGAACTAAAAGTGGTATATAATAGAAACATTGTCAGCTCTAAATATGCTGGAAATGGCTAAATTTACATCCTTATGTGTACTAAATGTACCTCTAGTTGCTCGTGAAGACGCCTCTGCACTTCTAGCTGCATATGCAGTGCTTCCTTGATTTGCATTCCGCTGGAAAGAAATGTGAGATTAAGTTCATTTTCCTACTAAGATCATCATGAAGATTGGTTAAGAAAGTTATAGAGAACATACGTTTTGCTATCGATCTGTGTCACATTATTCGGGCAGTCCATTTTTCCAGATTTCCCTGCATCATGGATGGGAGGAAACTCTCATTTCTAAAAAGAGCTTGAAACATTGAATGAAGTAATGGCAAAATTGAAAACATATCAGAGAGCATTTTCCACAAGCAAATTCAAAATTAACAATGTACAATTCTTTATTAAGTTGGAAATGCATAAGAAGTAAGATGAAAATGTTGTTTCAATCTTCTGAGACTCCGAAAACCTCAACAGATTTTATGATTAGTATAATTGTGTAAGGAAATAGTCTCTCCTTGTGTTTTTCATCATGTTGGATCCACTTTTTTCACAAATGACCAAAAAAGAAAAGCAGAGAAGATTTTTGGAAGAAGGTCTGGAACATGGTTAGTGCGGATCCATATAACGGACCACAACTTATTTGGGACTGAGGAGTAGTTGTTGTTGGTCAAGAAGAGGACACTTCTATGTGGTTGCAGGGCCGTGTTTGGATCTCCTGTTTGGAGAAACATATTTGACTTTTTTGTTCAGAAATTAACACAAAAGCATAAAACAAGCAAGCATGAATATAGAAAACTCCAAAAGCATTATATATTATTTTGTGTAACGAAGGGGATCCTTGGAGCAACAGTAAAGTTGTCTCCATGTGACCTATTTGAGTCATAGAATCCATCACTGATGCTACATGCATCACACCCGTTTGAGGTGCGAACCTTCCACAAAACCATGCGTGAACGTAGAATGCTTCATGCATTGGGCTGCCTATATATTACTGTGTAGAAAGGCTCTTAGTACTGCATATCAGTCGTATTTTTATTTTCTGTTATAAAAAGGAGACACAGAGACTTATCTGTTTTCCCCTTTTAGTAATTTACCAGTTCAGTTCTGTATTTTTCTACTTTTATTACCATGATCCTATAAGACCCTGATTACCAGTACAGTAAGTCCTAGACATCAGCAAATTTCAAATAAGCATAGTGTTCTGGGAAGAGAAATGTTTCTTCTTAATAAACATGAATCTTATTTCGGATAATACATACCTTCTGTCGATTCAGGGATGAACTTTGCATTTCGGTATTTCTAGTCAAAACAAGAAGAAAACACCATTTCCTTCAGAATTTTGTTAAGATACAAAAAGGGGTTCCAAGAAAGTATTTCTTTCGTATTACAAGTACCTGCAAATGGCTTTTTACATGAAAAATGGTTAAGCCTTCTGAATCCATCAGCTTTAGTATTGCCTTTGGCGTCGCCTCTGTCAGATGAAGGGAAGAACAATTAATTCATAGCCAAAATGATCACCTCCTAAGAAACAAAAGCTAAAAAGTTTGATAAGACACGTCTAAAATTACTTACTGTCAGCTCCTCCAAGACGATTTACACACTCAACAAATCGATCGTGGAGATCTTGAGTCCACCTGATTCGAGTCTTACTCGATAAAGATCCTCCAGAACATCCAGAGCTGTTAAAACTATTTGCTGATTGACTTCCAGAGGGTCTTCCTGATTGTTGTCTTATATGTACCAAGTTAAAACCACATGTATTATTTGAGAGCTGTGGGAACATAACAAGAGTCAGAATAATGGCGCTGTTATTCAAATACTTGAAAAAATAATACTACAGTCAGACCTCTCTATAACAACAGTTCACTGTAACAGCCAAGTTTGCTTTGGAATGGACTTTCATATTATGTCATATTAGATGTTCTCGATAACAACATCTCGCCAAAAAATATCAGGACAAACGACGGGGTTACAGAGAGATTTGACTGTTTATGTAGACAAGAATCAATTGAAAGTACTTACACCATAGTCTTGATTTCCTTGAAAAGGGATTGAAGCAGGCTGTCTGTTTGAAGAGTCAATTTCTCTAAACAACTTACTCTTAAGAAGCAAAATCCTCTCTTTTTCTGATAGATTGCTAAAAGGATTTCTATAGAGTCCTTCAGAACCAAGTGGTTGACTACTTGAGAATTGTGATCTGATGAATGATGGCATTGAAATCTTGGGAAGATCGCTGCCAGCGCGAGCTGATGAAGCTGATGAATCCTCCAAGAATCCATTTCCACATTGCTGTGTAAACGACGGTATTTGAGGATCAAGATTCTTGGAGAGTTGAGAACAACTATTGTTGTCTTGGTATTCATATTGTGTTAATCCAAGGTACCTCTCTGTAGCAAAAAAAGCTGAAGGTGATGATCCGACTCGACTTATGATTGTTCTTGATGATGATGAATCAGTACTAGGCCAAAAATCTTGTTGCTGCTGTTGCTGTTGTTGGCAGCCATTTTCTGCAGAAGTTTCTGGCTGAAAACAAAATCCCATCTGTGTGAATTCCAAGTTGTAATCACTTGCCAATTCATAGTTCTGAATACTCATCTTCTTTTTCTTCCAAAATGAATAGTCAAGATCAAGAAAACTGCAATTACTATCAAAACACACAGACAGGGAGGATTCTGTTCTAATGTTTCAACACACAAACTGCATTTCCTGATCTGCTATCTATCGATGAATGCTAATTAAGCGCGAATCAAGAAACTAAAGGGATGAAGATTCTTGAAAAATAAAAAATGAATCTGCTCCTAATTTCTTCTTCTTTTTGGTTATATGCTGAATGACTCCATACACATGATATAAGAATATGAATATGTCAACATGTAAGTGCCAAAATGCCAACTATTTTTTAATATTCTGTAATGTAGATAAGGAATGAACAAATGATAAGACCAAGGCCTGGCCAAGGACAAAACAATTTTACAAGGTGAACTATTTACAGTACTATATATACATATATATAACTGGATTTTGTGTCCTCTTCTCAAACTATTAAAATGAAAAGTGAAAAAAGATTACAGAATTTTCTTAAAAGGAGGAATATAAAGATTAAACAATTCATTTTAGCATCATTTTTAGATGAAAAAAGAATATAGTTTATGGGTGCATCACATGTCAACATTATAATTTTATGAGGAATGGTATATATCCACTAATACTCTTATCAAGCCTAATTATTCTCACTAGCTCTGTAATGGTTCATGTCTAGAAACTTTTTTGGCACACATATTTGGTACCCTTTTACAAAAATAAAAATCAAAAAAATCGCGAATCAATCATTTCTGGATAACTATTTAGTAAATGATCTTTTTCTTTTAATTATTATTTCTCTTGCAACTCACAGTCTAAAACTGTGATCTATTTGATTTGTACAAATATTGAAATACAAAAAGTTCAACTAATATACACCGCAAGCACTAAAAAAACAATTGCATGTGACTTAAACAACAACAACAATAATAAATTTAGTATCATTCTGTAAGTGTGGATTAAAAAAGTTGTTTTCACTAGGCCCTCCTCTCAAAAGATAAGTACTTTGAAATAGGGTTACAAGGAAATACGGCAATAAATAGCAAAATAGATACGGCGAATAAAGTAATAAATAGTTAAATACATCAAAAAATAAGAAATTATGCGACTATGAAATACTACAACAACAACAATCTAATATAAATCCACTAAATGAAATTAGCTCTTTGTCTCTTCTTCTTAAAGTGCTACACCATTCGACTTGCCCCTTTGCATGTGATTCTCCACCTAGTATCGAACAAAAGCTAAAAAACAAGAAAACCCCCTTGGTTATCTCATTTTTTTTTTCCAATCTTGATTAATTAGTAGCTGACATTTACAGTAATATTCAATCCTCCAGCCTACCATTGCTTTTTTTTTCACCTTTTTGGGTGGATTTAAAGTGGGAGTCTCGGAGTAATGATAAAATTATTTTTTGTTTGATTCAAAAATTACAAATTTATTTCATGAACATGTTAGATTGTCTCATGGGAGGAGCTAGCGCTTTAGTCAAGGTAGTAAGCTTTGGTTCGTATTTCGTATTTGTATTAAAAAAAATTTATTGACTATGCACTAATTATTAATTTAGAACTTAATAACTTTGAAGGACTAAAATTTCAAATACATATAAACTTCAACTTCTGTTTTCACCTCTGAATGGCCTATAATACATAGAGGGGCAGATATTAG
>JACEIK010000843.1:69040-119770 GCA_018107945.1 Datura stramonium
ATATTAATTAAAATATATACAATTCGATTCTCGAAAAATAAAATATGACAAATAAAAAAAAAAGAGAAAATATTTTTTTACCATTTAATGCTTATCAACTAATTTTAATCTGCTAATTCAAAATAAAAAGAAAGCTGGACGTAAAAGGGAGGAATTATCAATTTGTAGCCTACAAACTGTAATTAAACAGAGTTATAGGACCAAAATAAGATTCCACCATGTCCCATTTTATCCGCTTCCCTTTCAGGTGTCTCTGTCTGCCACTTCAAAATTTAGCAAGTACATATGCATCTATATAAATCCCCAGGCCCCACTAAATTCAAATTTATTTATTTATCTTTATCAAATCCAACGGTTCCTCCTACTCACACCAAACATGATAATTTTTCAAAATTTCGTATCCATTATTTTTTCTATTTTTGGTTTAATCAGAACGGCAGTTTTTGTTTTTCTAAAAATAAAAAGTAACCAACACCCAACACAAAAGTGTACAGCCTTTTTTTCAATTTGATAAACAACTAAATTTTTTTTTTTCTTTCTTCATGAGATATGGTAATATATTATCTATTTCTGCCTTTCTGCCATTAGGCATTTTCATTTTCCCCTCTGTTCTTCTTCTTCTTCTTCTGTCTTCCTCAAAGGGGTTTAATTTGTTTGCACTTCATGCAAAAAAAATTAGCTACCCATGTTCTTGATTTAGCCTAAAAAGAAGTTTTTTCTTTTTTGTTTTTCCATAAGACTTCGTTTTCCACAATCTTGTTAGGTGGGAAATAAAGATAAAAAGTTCAACAGCTCAGAGTTCTATAGGCTTTCGTAATTTTTTTTTTATTTTCTGGGTTTTGTTTTTCCTTCAGATATCTTCGAAAAATCTCGAGGTTTATGCATTTTGTTTTTTGTGAATTGGGGTTGACAGTATGGGTGTTGATCTCCAGGTTTAAGAACACATGCTAAAATCTTCCGTACAAGTTTGATTTTTTTAGAAATAATCTGAATTAGGGTTTTAGAATTGTTTCTGGAGCAATGTCGCTTCAGACATTGTTCAAATTCGAATGAAACAATTTTAATACATGTAATTTTACTCCAATCACGAGTTTTTGTTACTTCTGAGGAATAAAAAGAATGTTGTCCGTTTCGCCATCTACAGTAGTTCGTAGTTCCTTGGAGGAAATGCTGGATTCTCTCCGGCAAAGGGACGAAAATGAGAAGCCAAAAGACTTGCCGCCGGCGTTGCCGGCTCGGCCCAAGCTCACATCCAGAACTAGGCCTCCCTCGCAGAAGCGAATGTTGAGCAAAAGCTTCAGCAAAGGCGATGTTGAATTGGAGAATAGCAATAAGGAAGAGTCTAAAGGGTTGAAAAGGAATTCTTTTGGTGCTATAAAGGTTAAAGAAATGGATCCTAGCGAATCGCCATACCCAATGCCTTCAGTTAAGAAGAACAGCACATGGAGATTGCGGGAAATAAGTGGTGCAAAGCTTGACAAGACGCCTCGTAAGTCCTTCCAAGAGTGTCCTGAGGATGAATGGGATGATCGCATGGATTATTTTGTTAAGAAGGTAAAAGAAAGTTACTTTAATAAGCGCATTATCTTCAGTTTCACATGTTTACCCTCTTAATTGCAATTGAACGAATATTAACGTTTGTCCATAAGTTAGTATTGAATTATTTCAATGAAGAAGTTCATTATTTTTGGATATTCTATTGGCCATGATTTTTTGCAAATAATGTAGGCATTTGGACAATGTTTAGTTGAGGCTGAAAAAAAGAGTAATTATGAAGTTGAAAAACAGTATTTGGAAGTTGAGCTCATATGATCGACTCCAACTATTGCAAATTCACGTGTAATCTTTTATTAGTTTCTTTGATTCCACTGGGGGTTGCTGCAAAATCTTCAGGGGTTTAGTTGGTGGACAATCGTTATGGGTTTGAACAAATTATGACGGTCTTTTTGCACGAGTTGCTGGCATCTGGGATAAGGGAAACACGTAAGGTTCAGATAGAGTAGTTCTCCTGTTTTGTTGTACACCTACGATAGTGAATTTCTGCTATATTTTCAGTTTGTAGATTTCTAGAAATTAGTTTTATATTAAGTTCTTGTTGACTGTGAATCTACAAAGATAACATTTTTAACTAAATGACAAGTAAAAATTGTATATGTGCTGGTTTTAGCTCCAGTAGTTTTATCATTGTGTCTGATTTGTACTGTTGGATGATTTCTGTGTTGTTCTCAGATGATTTTGTTATTTAACTAAGAGCTATATTTAGTGGACCCCACTTAACTCCTAAGCTCTGTTTTCAGAAGCTTCGCATCTGGTGTCGCTTGAGGAATGGGCAATGGGTATCAGGACAGATTCAATCAACTTCAGGAGAAAAAGCTATGGTATTACTTTCTGATGGCAGTGTGAGTTCACGTATTCCTGCTATTTTCTCATGATAAATATTTAAAGTTTACAGCTGCAATTGGACTTAGACTTTGTCATACTGTAGGTTGTGACAGTGCCGGTAGGAGAGGTGTTACCTGCTAATCCGGATGTTCTTGATGGCGTGGATGATCTCATGCAGCTTAGTTATTTGAACGAGCCATCAGTTCTTCACAACCTTCAGCACAGATATACGCGAGACAAAATATATGTACGTAATATTAAACTGCATTTATGCCTCATATGTAATTTCATGTAATCTTCTCTTTTAATTTTTTTGTCCCCTGTGCCTGCAGAGTAAGGCAGGACCTGTTTTAATAGCAATCAATCCGTTCAAAGATATCCAATTGTATGGGAACGAATTTGTTACAGCTTACAGACAGAAGCTCTTGAATGATCCTCATGTTTATTCTATCGCTGGCACTGCCTACGATCGAATGATGGAAGGTTTTCTTCAGAACCATATTCATTCTTATTATGTGCAAAAGTTCATTTTTAGCTCCCTAAAAACTTTAGATGCAAGCTGATTCTTATTTCTTTGCTTTACCTTTTGAATCTTGCAGATGAAATAAGTCAATCTATTATCATAAGGTAGGTGAAAATGTTTCTTTGTCATCTTTAAGGATCAAGATGCTTAATGTGTATTTCTACTCTCGTTCTGTGATTGATGGCTTAAATTGTAATTATCAAATCATCATGGTTTTAATGATTGGTAGGAACTAATTTCTTTTCGTATCATACAGTGGAGAAAGTGGATCTGGGAAGACGGAAACAGCAAAAATTGCAATGGAATACTTGGCTATGCTTGGTGGAGGCAGTAACGGGATAGAGAAGGAGGTGCTGCAAACAAGCTACATATTGGAGGCCTTTGGGAATGCCAAAACTTCTAGGAACAACAACTCCACTCGATTTGTCAGTCTCTATGCATGATTCTCTTTTTCTATACTTTCCTTTATTTGAGGAGGGGGGTGGTGGACTGGGAAGCGGAGAAGCTTATTTATGTTATTTGCCCATTTGCTGCACTTTTCTTGATGGTTGTCTCTGATGGATGCAGGGAAAGTTGATTGAAGTTCATTTTAGTGCAACAGGAAGGATATGCGGTACTAAAATACAAACCTGTAAGTGTAATTGTCCTTTGGTTTTCTCAGATAATGCAATTTATTGTAATTGTCCTTTGAAAACTGTTCCTGACTTTTATACATCTTTGTGCATGTCCAATGCCCATTGCTAAAATAATGAGTAGTACTTCTTGAAAAGGTGGGATTTTCTTTTCCTCTCTACCATGGATTGTAGTTATATCATTACTATCACAATCTACATCTTTTGAAACATAATGTGTTCTTTGGGCAGTCGAGAGTGGTTCAGCTGGTCGATGGAGAGAGGTCCTATCATATCTTTTACCAACTATGTGCCGGGGCTCCACCTACTTTGAGAGGTTTGTAATTGATAATGAACCTTTAATTGTATTTTTTTGTTGCTTATTTCACTTGTAGGATGTGTCTTCACTATCAAAACAACCTCTGTTTTTTATGCTGTGTGGTTACAACACCTGAGATGTTTTTGGCATATCTTCAGGACTAACAATTCTGTGATCGCAAAGGTGAAATTGTGGTTGTGATTTTGAAGTTATAAAAAATCAATATAATAGGAAACAAGTGTAAAGTAGCAGTCACAAAATTGTAGTGTTTCCAACAAGATTTTAAACATGGAAGTGCAATGAGGACCAGGATTTGAATCCCAAAGGAGGCAACAAACCTACGCCATTTCTTCCATGCCTAAGCTTTGGTTGATCTAGTTACCCAATAAAATATGTTCTGATGAGAGGATGCATACAACATGTGAAATATGAGAGTGGTGCGCAAGTTAGTCTGGACACCAAATTTATTTAAAAAATTGGAAATGGAACTTTCAAGCAGAAAAACATAGAAGTTATGCATACAGTTTATGAATCATTTGTAAAGTGAGAAATTTTGTTGGCTTTAGAAAACCCTGTTGAAATGGAAGTTCTTTCAATATTATGTCTATATATAACTTTTTAGTAGTGCTCTATAAATTTTATTTTTTTCGTTTTGCAGTATCTAGAAGTCACAACGGCTTCCGTACAGCTTTAGATAATTCTTTGTTTCTATTTCTCTTCTTTAGGAGGGCTGGGGTGTTAGTTAAAGATCCTTTTTTGTAATAAAATTAGTTAAAGAAGTTGCAGAGTATTTCGTTTTCAAAACTTCTATTTGTTTTGTTCTCAGATAAACTTAAGTTAAAAGGTGCATCGGAATACAAATATCTCAACCAGAGTGGCTGCTTGGTGATCCATGATGTTGATGATGCTGAGGAATTTCGTAAGCTTTTGGTGAGCCTCAAGGGATAAGACATGATCAACTTGGGTTTGATTTCTGTTCTTTCAGGTCAATGCTGTGCTGGATCTTGTTTATAATTATTTCCTTTGTTTCTCTCACTTTCCCAGGAAGCCCTAAATACTGTTAGGATTTCTGAAAGGGATCAAGAGCACGCTTTTCAGATGATTGCTTCAGTTCTATGGCTGGGAAATATAACGTTCCAAGTAATTGACAATGAAAGCCATGTTGAAGTTGTGCAAAGTGAAGGTGAGCTATCTTGTCAATATAGCAGTTTAGCTAATATTGATCCTCTTGAATTTTTGTTCTTTCTGAAAGTAATAGCAGATGTGATTTTCATAATCTCATACATATGTAAGTAATCATATACTCTTGGTCAATTGTAAGCTAGCTCTCCAACTGTGGATATCTGGGCTTGACTTTTCTTCAGCATCTATATTGTTGGATTCAGCTTTAACACTTTCTTTGCTTTTGAGTGAAGGACAGTCTATCATATTTCGTCATGTCAGCTGGTTGTTTTTCTTTGGAGCAGTTATTTTTAACTCCAGAAGTACTCTTTGTAACTCCATTTCTCTGCAGTATTGGCTATTGAGGGTCTATCTTAGGCTTTTCAACTTATCTGGGCCAAAACATTTTACATTTTCATAAAGCCTCTGTTGTTCGGATTCTTGCAAATATCTTCTGTATTCTCCTGATAATTCTTTCCTGCACCTCTTGTATGGTCTTACTCTGTAACAATACTTGTAAAGTTTCTTGCTTCACTTTGTATGCAAGGTCTTTAACTTTGTTATATTAATTTATATCTGTGCTTGTATAGAGGCCTTCTTTATCTGTTTGGTTTGTCATCATCTTTAATATTGCAGCTGTCACAAATGCTGCTAGCTTGATTGGCTGTACTGTAAATGACCTCACACTAGCTTTATCAACATGCCAAATACAAGCCGGCAAGGATAAGGTTGCCAAGAGTTTAACTGTGGAGCAGGTTAGTTGAAGTGCTTTTATATTTCCTCTCTTCCTTATTTTCTCTTTCTTTCATATTTTCATTCTGATATTGACCAGAATCTGCATTTTTCACAACTCCTATTTCTTTTCTTGAGAACGTGACTCATTATAACTCCGATTCAGGCGGCTGATAGAAGAGATGCATTGGCGAAGTTCATTTATGCAAACTTGTTTGACTGGATAGTAGATCAAATGAACAGAAACCTTGCAATGGGCAAAGAACATACGGGTAGATCCATAAATATTCTAGACATTTATGGTTTTGAATCATTTAAGGTAAATTGATCTGCGGGTGATTTTGTTAACTATTATAGTGCATAGGAGATTCCTTTTGTCCGCCTTGACAGTCACTTTCCCACTTTTCAGAGAAATACCTTCGAACAATTTTTAATAAACTATGCAAACGAGAGGCTCCAGCAGCATGTCAACAGACATCTATTGAAACTTGAGCAAGAGGTAAGCATATCATGATCCTTCCTCGTTCATTCTTATTGCTTCATTCCTACCTCTACTAACTAATTTAATTGTAAGGAGGAAAAAAAGGAACAAGTCTCTTTAGCGGTTTTGCATGTTGGATCTATAGGAATTCCTTTCAACCAAGAGGGAGTGAATTTGGATATATTATCGAAATGGTTAGCTCCATCTATAAATCTTTTGCATCAAAAGTCGAATAATTCGATGGAGTGGAATGAATTTTTAAAGGATGCAGTTCATGCTTGGCTATAATGAGTGGAACTTTTCATGAGAACTGGAGCTGAGAAACTGTAGTGGCCAAAAATAGCACGTGTCTGACACATTCTAAATTGACTAAGCCCAGAACTAACCATCCCTCTTCCAGGCTCAAAGCTCGTACCCAACTACTCACATGACCAGCTCAATAAGACCAGTTTTACCATCAAACGTCCTTCAGTGTTGTCAAAGGCGTGCTTAAGCCCTGAAGCAAGACTCAAAACGTGTTGACCGCTTTGCCTTGCTTAAATGTGCTTCAGTGTCGTCATCAAGGTTCTAAGGAATACTTTCACTTTCAAATGAACCTCTTTTGACGAGGCTACACTAAACAATTGATATTTCACTTGTCATAAATTTTTTACAATTTCTTTGAATATATTTATATTCATTAAAGAAATTGTATTTGCATTTTTTCTCCCTTGGATTAAACGTATATATTTGTATATTTTTTTCCCTTTGCGCCCTTTTTCATTAAACCCCACGCTTTATTTGCGCTTTCCACTTAAAGCCCCAACGGACCTTAGAGTTCTTTTGAGCTTTTTGGATAAGGTTGAGAGTTCAACGGTAGCCTCAACCAATCCTAATGATTTCGGGGATCTTGCACCATATGTTCCATGATCTCATTTACATCTCTTCGACAGAGACTCCACAAAGAGTTTTGACTCTTAAGAGAACCAAGTCCAATATAAGTCGGACTAAGGAACGAACAAAACATTCTGTCCGATCTACATCACTTGTCATCAGGGCAACCAAGCTTCCAGCTCTCAGCTTACTTCCATACTCCCGTTTCCTTTTTCACTTATAAGCTTACTTAGAATTAGCCTTGTACTATTCAAAGGAAACATTTTACCATCATGTATTTGGACTTTTGAAAAAAAACAATGCACTCTCGCTTCCCCTCTATTTACCTTTTGCCTATTGACATTTGTCATTTCAATTGTATCAGTTTATTTCTAGTTTGTACTGCTAGTGCCCTACTTCCTGATCAACGGTAGAGTACTATATTCTCTACAGAAACTCTAAGGGCATTTAAGATCAGTGACTGCATTTGATGTTATGCAGAAAAATACAGGATTGTTAGACTCAGTCTTTTCTTATGTGGTTATCCTGTAGTATTTTTGGGCTTTATACTCTCCTGAAGATATCCCTTGCAGCATCATTTTTAGATGTCGATGCAAGAGCTGATGTTTTGCGTTTCAGGAATATGAATTGGACGGAATTGATTGGTCAAAAGTAGATTTTGAAGACAACCAAGAGTGTCTGGACCTTTTTGAAAAGGTATTTCTTTCTTTTGGTTCTTTTCCTATTTATTTGGCGTCAGAAGCTTATATAATCTGACAACTTTCTTCTGTTCAGGATTACACATTTACATTTGTTCTTAATTACACAATCACACTGTTATTGCTCTTTTTCTTGCCTTTTTTTTTTTTTTTTTACATTTTTTTGTCCTTTAGTCTGATTACTCTTTCCATGTTTAATTGTTGAGTTGGATTAGAAGGATGAAAATGCATCTGTTTGTATAGTCACAAGTTTTATTTGATTCTGCCACACCAATTTTCTCATGGTCACATTACTTCTCTCGGGTGAACTCTTGTATATTCTGATTACTCTTCCGTGTTTAATTGTTGAGTTGGCTGAGAAGGATCATCTGTTCATATTGCCACAACTCACAAGTTCTATTTAGTATAGCTGCCACCATAATTTTCTTATCGTCATATTACTTGTTATGAGTGAAGTCTTGAAATGCAATATCTCGAGTATAAACTACCAATATCAATCATAAGGAAGATCTCTGTATTTTAGCTATGCAATCTTCAACATGGTTTTGAATGGACATAACAGTTGATCGATGAACTGTTATTTTCATTTTGCAGAAACCAATTGGGCTTATATCATTATTGAATGAAGAATCAAATTCCCTAAAAGCCACTGATTTGACCTTTGCATGTAAACTTAAGCAGCACATCAAATCTAGCCCTTGCTTTAAAAGCGAAAGAGAAGAACTTTGTATTCACCATTATGCTGGAGAGGTCAGTTTCTCTTATAAATGCATCTTTTCTTGTCCTGTGCAATATTTCTATGGACATTAAGTAGTATTTTTTCAGGGTTTTTTAGGGTTAAGCTGATACTCGTCTAAATGTTTGGTGAAAGGTTTCTGATTCAATATAATAGATTGTTTCTAGAGTCAATTGTGCTTTTGGGTCTTGACATGTCTTCAGACTATCACTGATCACTATAGCATCCCTTTATTGGTGATCTGAGATAAAACTGATCTAAATTCCACTTTTGATTTAGTTCATAAGTATGTTAGAATGTTTTCGGGATCTGTCAAAACCTTAAACCAGGTAATATGCCGCCTGTGGTTCTTCATGCTCATTGTAGTAGTCAAGTTTTTGATTGGCAATTGAAGCTTCGATACATATTTTCTTTTGGCCACTTGTTGACGTATATGACTCTTCAAAGTCAGAGGATCAATAAAAAATATTGTGTATATATTCTTAATGATTATGTCAGTGTTGAATATTCTTAGTGCACCTCAAACAATTTGACTATCTAACTATGTCATGAAAGTCCGATGCTTTAGACTATGATTAAGAGAATATTGTGTAAACTATTTTTGATAAGTTTGTGAGGATATTTAGGAATTCTTGTTATGAAGAAAGGATGTTTATGAATCCAAATATTCGATATTTCTCTCTATTTCACGGAGCTCAAAACTCACATATAGCCCAAACTATTATATAAAGAGCCTCTTGATAAGAGTTCTCTTTTATTCATAATTGCAGTTTCTCTATTTGTCTTTTTGGCAGAGCTTCCTTCACTGAAAAGGTGGTTGACTTAAGTAGGATAAGGTTACCTGCTTTTTTATCGTTAAACCAGATGCCTTATATAAAACATTAAGAAGTGGATGTTTCGAAAAAAAATCAGCAAATTCTCTCTATTGGATATGTTTCTCTGTCGAATCTCTGAGTTAATTTTACATTGTAGTTGTCTAACTCTGAACTCTATAATTACTTATATATGTTTTTCAGGTAACTTATGATACAACTGGCTTCTTAGAAAAGAACAGAAATGCACTGCATCCTGACATTATTCAGCTACTCTCATCAAGTAACAGCCACCTATCTGAAGATAAAAAATTCTCAATTCCATCAACCGATAAAGGGGTGCCAGATTTTCAGAAGCAAAGTGTTGTAACTAAGTTTAAGGTGTTTAATTTCTGAAATTTTCTATAGAACTTGATCATGCTGACAAACTAAACACTTAGAAAATAAAAGTTTGTATCTTGGGGTACTTTGATAGTTTCTCAATGTTGTCCTTTATCAAAATCTTCTGGCAGGATAATTTGTTCAAATTGATGCAGCAGTTGGAAAATACCACACCACATTTCATATGTTGCATAAAACCAAATAATAAGCAGCTTCCTAACATGTCTGACAAAGATCTTCTCATAGAACAGCTCAGATGCTGTGGTGTTCTTGAGGTGGTTAGAATATCAAGATCTGGCTATCCTACTAGGTTAACACATCAAGAATTCACAAGCAGGTGACATATACAATCCTTAGTTTGTTGCTGATTTGTTCTTTTGGTTGTTTGTCAACTTATATGAATGCGGTATTTTAGGTATGGCTTCCTTCTGCCGAAAGATAATGCATGCCAAGATCCTTTAAGTATGTCAGTTGCTATTCTTCAGCAGTTTGATATTCTTCCGGAACTGTACCAAGTTGGGTATACAAAGTTATATTTCAGAGCAGGACAGGTGAGTTCATGGTTCCTTGTTCTCTTGAGTGGATATGTTTCCTTTTCACAGAATTTATGTCATTCATCAAATCATCCAAACGAAGCACTAGAAAGTTTGAGTTTTTTCTAATCATTACTACTATATAGTTGAAGCAAATAATGATTAAAAAAAACATGTGGCGTGTCGATGTGCACGCAAGCTAGCCCAAACAACATAGTTATCTTAAAGAAAGTGCGGTGTCTTCCAAACTGGTGGCATCACTTTGAGGGCAAATCATATTTTTGGAGGGACACGTCTGTTTAGAGAAGGTTTTGAGTAGTCCCATGCATATCGGAAAGAACAATAAAAATGACAAAAGTTATGGCTTATGGATATAACATATTTTCTCAGACGTATGGGCTTCTAGTGAGGCAATGGGTGTGTTTACTAATGAAGATTGAATTTCCTTTTGTGTGCCTATCTGTGAACTTCTGTCTCTCTGACATGTAGATTGCTGCATTGGAGGATGTAAGGAGCCAAGTTCTGCAAGGTACTCTTGAGGTGCAGAAGTGCTTTCGTGGTTATCGTGCTCGTCGGCACTTTCATGAGCTGAAAGGAGGAGTAATCATACTTCAATCATGTAAAAGCAGATCCTTTTGCAGCCTGTCTTTTTTCTTTCCTTTTTTTTTCAGAATACAATAGAAGATAGTTACTTTACACTGGTTATGTTGTTGTTACAATAGAAGAGATATTCATGAAGAATGTTGTGGCTATCAGTTTGTATGAGTATTTGTCCATTTCAATACTATATTAGATATTTTCAAAGTTTTGAGTACTGGGGATGCTATTCAAGTGATTTTAGAAAAAGAAAAATATATATAACTATCATTTTTTGTCTTTATAAGAAAAAGAAGAAAAACTATAATTACCTGTTTTTGAACCAATGTTGGAAGTTCCAAAAGTAACTAGTGATGTGAACCAGGTCAATTCTGAGGTGATGCATCAATATAATTAAATGGTGAGCATCCAATGTTGAATTGTGCCTGATGTTAACATTTGTTCTTGTAGTTATTCGTGGTGAAATAGCAAGAAGGCAGTATAATACTAAAGTGGCGTCTAAAGGGAAGGTTGCTCGCAAAGGAAGTGATGAGCAGCTAGTGGCTGTTGTGCAGATACAATCAGGTAAATTTATTTGCATTATATCTCTGTGGTTATGAAACCAAATATAGATTTATGCATCTTCGTTATTGCAGCTATTCGTGGCTGGTTGGCTCGAAGAGATCTTGGTAAACTGCAGAATTCAAAAATGTTAAACGTAGACACACAGAAAGCAGGCAGAAAAACAGAGGTCAAGGTACTCTGTGATAAAGATTCACACATATCCTTACTAGTAGTCATCGTGCCTCAGTTTTTATTCTCTTAATAGAACCTTATAATGGAATAATTATTTTTTAATAAAAATTTTCCATAAATTTTATTGTAACTTATTTTCTTTCTTCATTCAGAATTGTAAAACCTGCTTCAGCACTAATATCTTTAAGAATTTGGTGGCCTGTTTCATGAAGCCAATTTTAGGTATTTCTTTTTTTCTTCTTTTTTTGGGGGATAATTGAAACCAATTTTGGGTATACAACTGCTTTTCTGAATTCATGATTTAGGGGAATCTTTTTTCACCTTTTTATTCTTTCTTTGGAAGATGAAATGCTCCCGCATCTCGAAAATGCCGAGTGTTTGATTGTTGAGATTGAAAGAAAAAGACAGTGAGAGAATGGGTTAGTAAGGCCTTTTTTCGGTTTATACGTTAGTCCTTCCCCACTCCCCTGTAGAAGCTAAAAGGGGAAAGGGAAAGGACAGCTGGCGAAGAGTCACTGATGGATTTATCAGGATAATGACTTCATTTTTCATGCTTTCCCTTTTCTTTATTTCTTATGGCACTATGGCTCGCCACTCAAAGTGAAGTCTGATAGTAACTTGACTGCGAACAGTTGAGGCAGCAATGCAGTCTGATATTTTCATTGACTGCTTAAGAATCTGGTTGATGTTGTAGTAAGTTTGAATATTTTATGCAAGCAGGAGTTTCCTCGAGAAGTTTTACCGTCTGTTGTAGAAGATCTCGAAAGACGAGTTTTAAAGGCTGAGGCAACCCTTGAACAGAAGGAAAAGGAAAATTTTGCCTTGAAGGAACAAGTAAACCAATTTGAGGCCCGATGCTTAGAATATGAGGTCAAGATGAGGTCAATGGAGGAGATGTGGCAAAAGCAAATGACTACATTGCAGGTGAGTAAGCTGCAATATGATCCTAGATGGTTCATTTTCTCTAGTACTTGGTATCCGTAGTTTTATGAATGCTCTACTGATACTGCTAAGCTGTTTCTTCCTGCATCTCGTCCAATTAAAGAAATAATTTGTGAAATGATGATTTTTTCTGAGATAGACAATTTACCATATCTCGTGTACGGAGAGAGAGACAGATCTGGTATAAGCATATCATCCTCGCCATTTTCTTTAATAAGAAGACTGAAGTTTGATGATGGTCAAATGAAATGCTTCTTGATACATCTGTTAAAGCCTTCTTGATACTTCTTGATACTCTATCCCTTTCATCTTTCACATCAACAAGTCTTCATGGTTCTATCGAATGATGGATGTTTTATGTGGCTGATGTATTTTATTTTTCTGCTGAAGTTTAGTTTATACTCGATAACTCTATTTATGGATTTTCAAGGTAACCGTAACATTGAATGATGAAATTCCTAATGTGCGTGATACATCAATTGCAGGCTAGTCTAGCTGCAGCCAAGAACAGTCTTGGTGCTGGTGATACTACTGGTCGACCTGGAAAGCTTGGAGGGTCCCGATCTCCTCACTATTATGATTCTGATGACGCAACATCTGTGGACACACCTGCGGGACACACTCCAGTTAGATTCTCTGATAACAGCTTTGGTGTGGGAGCTAATAGAGAGGTTAATGGTGGTTTATCCTTAATCAGCCACCTTAAAATGGAATTTGAGCAACGGAAGCAGAATTTTGACGATGAAGCCGTGGCAATTGTTCACTTGAAGCCAGGGCAGTTACATTCTTCTAACCCTGCAGATGAGTATCGAAGACTGAAACGCAGGTTTGAGGAATGGAAAAAAGATTACAAGGTCCGGTTAAAGGAGATGAAGACAAAAGTACACAAGCTTGGTCATTCCAAATCAGGGAAGAATCGTAGGAAATGGTGGGGTAAGAAGAGCAAGTGATTTTATCTTAAAATCATTCTCATTTTCTTCTTTAGGGTGTTAAAATGTATAGGTGAAACTAATTTCCCCAGCTATGGTTGGTAATGTAGCAAAGTCGGTGGAGATTGGGAATAGTGTATGTGTGCTCAGTTATGGATCCTCTGTGATCCCTCAGCTAGATAGTTAGCCTGTTGTAAACAATGCTAGGTTGTGGAAGTACATTAGATAGATAGCTTTTTGCATTAGCAAATGTTGTAATTAGTTGTTATTGAAAGATGGTGATCAATTGTAGAAAAGTGATTACTTTTTTTTTTTGGTTTCCTATCCGGTTTCCAATACCCTCATTGGAGCTCGACTAATCTGGATAGCGCGTCGCAGGGCCCATTATGTGGCAACGCTTCCAATTGAATTTTCTTCATACCGAGGGCTCGATGAGTGGCCAAATGTGATGGTGTTTTGCTTATGAGCATTCTTCCTGTTTCTCCCTTTCAACTCTTTTCACCAATGTTAACCTACTTTTATTATGTTCAGGCAAGCAGGCAGCGGTGGTCAGGAATAAATGTTATACTAAACTATCCGCCATTTCTAGCTTGATTGCGAATTCGTATGATTACACCCTTCACTTTAAAAAAGTGTTAAAGTTTTTGTCATGTCAGTGCGTTTACTAAGTCCAATGTTTTTTTAGGAAATATATAGAGCGCTTATACCGCTTTTATTTTAATTTTATATAATATTGAACTTAGACGAGCTTGAATGAAGCGATATGAATATTGAAGGTTCATATAGCTGAATTCAACTTGCTTACCTAGTAAAATAGTTTCATCTGCCAAATATTTGCATTATGAATGATTAAGTGGTACAAAGATAAAATGTAAAAATTTAAGATCCAGGAACAAACTTAGTTGCATAAACCCATGCATTGTTAGCAACAGGGTTGTCAAGGTGATCCGAGAGGTTCTCAAGTGGGCCTTTGCCAGTGACAATAGCTTGAACGAAGAATCCGAACATAGAGAACATAGCCAATCTCCCGTTCTTGATCTCCTTAACCTTGAGCTCGGCAAAAGTAGTTGGGTCATCTGCTAGGCCCAATGGGTCAAAGTACTGGCCACCTGGGTAGAGGTTGTTGCCTTCACCAACTCCAGGAAGCCCATTAATTCTAAAACCTTCTACAAGGCCCATTAGAACTACTTGGAAGCCCAATACTGCTAGAATGCTCTGAGCATGGACAAGGTTTGGGTTGCCCAAGTAGTCCAGTCCTCCTTCACTGAAGATTTGGGCTCCAGCTTTGAACCATACTGGTTCCTTGAAGTCCACTTTCACCCATTTCTCAAGAACTTCTGGTGTAATGCAACCCAAAGCCCCAAGCATGGCCCATCGCCCATGGATGACCTAGAATTATTATACAATGTTAATCAATAACAATCGATCAGTTATGTCTCAATCCTAAATTATACGAATCTTATGTTATATTTAAAAGATCCATCAATTTCGTACTTTCTTCTGTCCTATTTTATGTGGCAAACTTCACATTTTGATCTGTATATTAAAAAAGACACATTTCTATATTTAAAAATAGTTTAATTTTAAACTTCTTATATATAAATATCTTTATTTATTTTAAACAAACTTACTATTAGCGAAAGGAAGTACCTCAAGAGCTCTATTCTTGGCAAAGGCCTCTGGATCAGCAGATAAGCCTGCAGTATCCCATCCGTAATCACCGGGGAATTCTCCGGTCAAGTATGAAGGAGTTTGAGCAGAGAAAGGACCCAAGTACTTGACACGGTCAGGTCCATACCACAAATCATTACTCTAACAAAATTTTAAAAAACAAACCCAAGACAACACA
Organism: Datura stramonium; assembly: GCA_018107945.1. NCBI lineage: Eukaryota > Viridiplantae > Streptophyta > Magnoliopsida > Solanales > Solanaceae > Datura > Datura stramonium. Next base: position 84,335 of record JACEIK010000843.1, read on the forward strand.
TCTTAGTAGAGGTATAATTTCAACAAGTTCAACTGAAAGTCAATAATTTTTTTTTTAAAACATAGAACATAAATAAATGTGTACGTCAAAAAAAAAAAATTACTAAACAAATATTAATTACCATGGTGAATTTGGCAGAGCCCATGGGAACTAAATCCTTAAGAGGGTTGGCATATTTGGTCTGGCCCAAGAATGGAGTTGCTCTAACAACTGTGGCTGAGCTGCCTGCTGCTGCCATTTTCTCTCTTTCTTAATTTCTCTGTTAATTGGACCTCACATTTTTACCAAGTTTCTTCCAACAAATATATATAACTTCTGGAGGAATCTGTAGGGGCCCATCACAAATGTTATTGGTTCTTGTGTTTTAAAAAAGGACCATTATTAGGTGGGTGGCTAAGTTTGCAAGGATAGGAAATTGTGGTCAGTGATATTTTTGAAGTTCTTGCATCAACCAATGAGAAGTGTTTAGTAGATTTTTGAGTATCTCCATGTCATATCCTCCTATCCAGAGTATTATCTTGCTGGAGCAAACTCTGTTCTGTAGTAATAACATAGTACAAAATAGAATTATAGTTGTAGCCATTCTTTTTGGATTTTATTTTGTTACTGTGACGTGCGGGTCAACATTCAATCCATACAAATATTAGGTCAATTTGAAATAACTTGTCACTAAGTCATATCCTTGGATGCAACTACTTGAAAAGTAAAAATAATTAATTTTTTTAATTTTTATAAAGCACTTGTTTTAAAAAGTAAAGGTACTTGATCAAATTTATGGAAAACGAATATTGTTGTAATTACAATAAAACATTAATCTGCATTAGTACTTAGCTAGATATCAAATAGTCAAATTATCAAAAATGCTTAATCAATGCAGGGGGTTGAAAACTATTACAAGTGCATTGCTTTATATACATATTTCCTTGTTTCATTAGAAGCTGATGATGCCAAGTATGTGATGTTGGAAATAATTATATATATTGGGTTGGATTTATTCATAAGTGTTAATTAGTCTGTTAGCTCATTAGTTCTTATTCTTAATTCTAATTGAATTAATTCTTGGCGTATGAATACATCATAATAGACGATTATTAGGGTTAGAACGCTTTATGTCTTTCAAGGATATTTAAATTGTGGACAAAGAAAATTCGTCCATTTCTTAAATTCGTCCATTTCTTGAGGATGTGACGATCAATGACATGTGAATTGTAATTATTTTAAATTTATTTCCGTTGCAGAGAAACTCCTAAAGCTCCTAAACTAAAATTTACATGATTAAATACTACATATGTGACATAACGTTTTCCGAAGTTTCAAATATGTTTTTCTTTTTTTTTTTCCTATAGTGGCTGCACATAATTAAGTCTAGACGCTTTGAGTTTCAATAGGTATACATTAATAATAAGTAGGGGATTTTCTGCAATACATTTATAATTGTTTTCTTGCAATACATTTATAATTATGGTTGTGAGTTCATTTATAGGAAGAATTCATGAAATAGAATCACCTACAACGAAATAGTATTTATAATTAGCCAATTCTTTTGTACATCCATTTTTTCTTTTTATCGATTGGTTAAATTATACTTTAGGATAAAATTATGAGATTAGTTTATCATACGTTTTGGTGAATTTTAATTTTACAATTAGCAATCTCGAAAATTGTTTTTATCATAATTGTGCTATTTTTTACACTACATTTATATGGGATAACAATTTAGGATAAAACAACAAAATGCACATATTTACCTTTCTTTAAGGCTTTCTTTTCTCCCAAAAATTTTAAGAAAGTTAATTTAAAATTGAAAAATAAATCCTTATCCAAATATCTACTAATAAAATATATCCACTAAATAATCATGTCATAATGTGATTCCCATATTATAATCTCCAGTGTATACTTAATTTGCAAACCAAAGGAGCTCTTATTGATTATCTATAGTTATTCCCAAGTACAATAATTCATCTCTGGTTTCTTTTACAAATTATTCTCTATTAACATGCCCTAAAATCTTAGACCACACAATTTAATTATTCTCAATGTTCTTCTTGTTCAAACTAAAAACACATCTAAGAATTGTAAATTGTGAATAGTCAACAAAAATCAAAAAGAAAATCTTGAATTTGGATCACATCAATCTCCTTTGAAATATGCTTATTCTTCAAGTTTGACCGGTTAATCAAATGGAAATTTAAATCTTTTATTTCATAAAGTGTACTGATGATTCTTATCATCAGTCTACTTTACTCAATTTACATTTCCGAACTTTATACATAAAATTTGTCCGTACCAATTCCTTCTATCCGTGAAGGATCTAAAAGCAAAACGCTATTATACACTCAAATCCCATTCTTAGGAAAAAGATAGCACCAAATAAAGGAAAAGAGATCGAATTGACATACATATAACTCATAGATGTGAAGAGATAAACCAGAAAATAAATATAAAAGACTTTGAAGTTTAATATTTTTATTTTTTTTGGATATTTTCCTAATATTGTACAAATATTGGAAAGCATATAGTCGGGCTTAAAGTAGTAAAATGAAGAGTGACTTCACGCTATTTCCTGCAGATCGGAAAATCGGTCGGCTTCGGCCTCGGCTTTGGGGTGCTTGAGAGCAGCAGAGCCCTTGAAGAGCAAAAATGCATATACCTAACAAAAATGGATGAAACAGCCATAGCAATGAGTTACAAATGAACCAAAGTCCGTCCCAACTATGCATTGCCATCCTGTCCATATCGTATCAAATTCGTGCATCATCCAACATAACCAAAATTAAATCCAAACTCTTTTTATTAGTAATTGTTATATATATCTATTTATGACTAGGAACCCACCATCATCATAGAAAAGGTTAAATGAAAAGGTTTGTTCTTCGATTGGAAAATTTTAGTAGTTTACTTATTGACTATCCTAATTTTTACTCGCTTTATGAGGCTCGATTGCCCCCATTCATACATATAAGTAATTTTTCTTATGTATATATAAATTATTGATTTCTCTTGGCACACCAAAGATTTCTAGTGTAGTGGTTATAAGGCGATTCAAATATTTTAGGTTGTAGGTTAGATCCAGCCTATTGTATTTTTGAATCCCATTATATCAAAATTCTTTCTATGCTACAATTAGTAGCTTATATATTGATAATAAAGTACGAATTCAACTGAACTCAATATTTTCTGTTACGAAACAATATTTATATATAATTACTAAAGATTATATTTATCAAATTTAAATTCTATATATCTCTCTAGCTTATCACTAATCAGAGCCAAGATTTTCATCAAGAAAATTCAAAAGAAAAAAATAAAGAGAAGTGATGAACACACAAAGGGTAGCTCATTTTTCCGGTGAAAGTGCATTAATATTAACCTATTTACATCCGCGTATCTTTTTCGGGATATCAATTGACTCCTTCAGACGACAATAGACTCTAATGCAAGAAATTTCCGATGGAGAAAAAAGATGAACCAAAACAAGAACACAAATTGAAAATAGATCTATATATAATTTACCTTTTAAGGAATCGGGCAATTTCAGTGGCCTCAGTGACATCAAAGAAGCCGTAAGGCTCAGCTAAACCCAACGCATTTTGGTTGCATGGCTGCCAGCATATCTGTGTCTCCACCACGCTTCCTTCCAACATCTTCATTACCATAAACAAAAAGGGCAAAAGACTATTTTTTTTTCAAAGAAAAAAATATATAAAATGCTAAGAGGATGTGAACTACTATTTCTTTTTCACACTTTATTTCTCCCTTTTTTATGTTATCTTCTTAATTTTTCTTTTTTTTGTTGGATTATATAAGGATAATTGAGCTAGTACGTAACGTAGATGAGGATCCTGAATGTGTGGAGGTCAATTAGACTCATATGTTAGAAAGTGATACTTGTAGCATAATTCCAAATAACCAGCCACTTGAGTAGAAAGACAAACATAGTGGGCTCTTTATGTTTTGCCAAATACTTCTTCTAATAGTCTATGGCTACGAAATTGGCCTAATTTTAGTATATACATACGTAGTTCCCATATCCGCGTGATGGTCGTGGTTAATTATTCGCCTTTTTATATACTTCGACAACTCATCTGTACTAATTACTAATTGTTTTTAAAATTTGAGTAAGACTATTATATTGTAAATCTCATTTTACCTAGTTATCAAGCTTCAACAGGCAGGTGTTAATTAGTAACTACATTAATGGTGGATGTAGCCTCAATTTTATCTCCTTGATCGTATAATCTTTGAACAATCTTATATCACACCAACTTTTGAACTTAAGCTAGCCAGCTCCAAAGTCAAATTTCTTATCTGCGTACCGTAATCTATTTCATTTCCTAAGTTTTTAATCTTCTGTCTCTACAAATATGATATATATATATATATATATATATATATATATATATATATATATATATATATATATATATATAAAATTAGTATGTTTTAAATAATCTGAATATATACGTGTACAGTTTAGTGGGTGGGGAACCAGTGTTTTTCAATATATTAATAACATAGTAGTCCTAATTGTTTACTAGTAGGAATTTATTATTGAAGAGATTCCTTGTGAAGGCATGGTACCTTTTAAAGCAAGTGGACAGATGGTCTGTCTGACAAAATCTAACTCAACCAACCACCTCCCAAATAACGTCACCAACTCCTCCCCGCGTGTCGGTAACGACATTCAACCTTCCTTCCCCGCAATGCCACTGCACTCCTCTTGTATTTTACTATCACCGGCGTTAAGGAAATATATAGAGTTTTCAATCTTCTGAACACAAGAATAGTATTGACTTCATGATTTAAAGGTGCTTGAATTTATTTTGAAATTTTAAATTTTAAATTTTAAAAAAACAAAAAAAACATGTAATTTAATTAAAATTAAAAATTTTGAAATTGTTATATAACTAGCATCTCTGAGATAAAAAGGATATTATCTATGGAAATTATTAACTGAAGCAATAGTGAATTCACTACAACATACTAAACTGGACATGTTACTCCCATATTCTATGTAATTGTTGTTGTATACAACATTACTCAATAGAGCAATATAAATTTAGAATCAAAATGCTTGTCTTGTTTGGGTTAAAACGTCTCAAAAATATGCCTAACATAATGCGATATTATCTATTTTAAATCAAATGTTATTATTAAAAGTAATTTAAAATTAAGTTTTATATGACTTATTAGTGTAAATCGTAGTATCAATAGCTATCAAAGCTCAAGATATTTTTTTTTTAACTATATATTCAAAACTACAAGTAAAAATAGCAAACTAAGATAAATACACTAAATCGACTCACATCATCACTATTATTATTAAGAAACAACTCAAAAACTACTCTTAACATAACTTAATATCATCCGTTTTGGACAAATATTTCTATCATTAAAACTTTATTCACAGTCATAATAATATTTAGTAATCCATGAATATGATAATTTCTTTTGTTCTCATTCTTTTTATGTTCTATATTATAGATTTTTCAACTTAACATCTTTTACCTTAAAATATTACTCTCTTCATCTCAATTTCAATATTCTATTTAATAAATTTAAGATCATACTATATATTTTTAATTTAAAATTAAAAAAACAAAAAAAACATGTAATTTAATTAAAATTAAAATTATAAATTAAAAACAAAAAGAAGGAAATATACAACGAAAACGAAAATTGCTGTGTTTTAATAGACATGATTTTTTAACTTTAATTTGAGATTTCAAAATTTAATAATACCTGCAAGGAAAAGGAGCAGGAGAATCTTGTTGTAAAAAAAGTATGAATATATACACCACTTGTTCCGCCATTTTTTCCTCTCCACCGTCTCCTTATATTTTAGTACGCTTTCCTTTTTCGTTCTCTCTTATTTCTTCATATATATTCTTCTTCTGTTCTTCAACACCTTCCGAACACCCCCCCATAAACATTATTCAACAAAATAATAATAATCTTCTCCTTTAAAGCTTTAGGTTGAGACGACACGTTTGAAAATGGCGCGCCGTCTCTTCACCTGTTTCGGAAGGCGGTTCTTCAACATTCTTCTCTTCCATAAACTGTGCGCTCAAATAACGACAGCGCATGGCGGATTTAACGGCGGAGGAGCAGAAAGGTGCGGCCGGTGGTGGTGGAGTTGTTCTCATCGCAGGGCTGCGCCACCTCACCTGAGGCGGAGCTGTTGTTTTCGAGGATTGGGAGGCGGATTTTAACCTAGATGCTGGTGATTTTGTTGGCGTATCATGTCGATTATTGGGATTATATGGGCTGGAAAGATCCTTTTGGGTCTAGTTTATGCATCTCCGTCAAACAAAAAGCTTATGTTGAGGCCCTAAATCTTGATACACCGTTTACCCCTCAATTGGTGGTCCAAGGACGAGCCCAATGCGTTGGCAATGAACAAGATGTTGCTTCTTGCATCAAATCTGCTCCTGCTGCTCCATCCTTCCGGTGGTTTGCTGGTAGCTGTTACCAAATTGTTGGTTGAAAATAAATTGCTTTGATCATAATGCAATCATTTGATTGAATTTATATGGTTACAAAATCTTTCTGTTCACTGAATAAATTGAATCATATGCATGGTTGATCACTTATGATTAATTAGAGATCTCGCACTGAACTCTATAAACAAAAATTCTGCAAGCCTGCCCATCTTTCATGGACTTCATTATGCGTTGGGGATCCAGATTAGTAAGCGGGTAACTGACACCGAATGCAAACCAAAACAGTAAGAAAACTTATGGTTACCAGAAAGATCTGTTCTTCATGAGCTATATATTTCAAATGCAAATCATGTTTTACGTAACCAATTTGTCTTGGTTAGTCCTTCTGATCCTGGAAAAAATTAAAAGAAAAAAAAGGATACTAAGAATTCATATAGTATATTCAAATTAATTTGGGGTTGATTTAATTCCTCATGATCTTGCACCAGGTTACGATGTACTGGAAATGATAAGGTAGTATGTGCAATCCAAGATCTGATCAATTGGATCTGAAAAAGTTCATATTATCCCATTAGACATATCATAATCAAGAAAATGTAGCTCAATTTTGACCTCGGCACATTGGTCTGATTCTTACTTTGAATATGGATTAGTATACTTTATGTACCAACTCTTATGAAAATGTAAGGCTGCTGACTTAGAAATGTATTTCAAGATTTAAACTTTGATAGATTCAACTCATACTCTTAAACTGAACTCAGAGTACTTCGGAAATTATGAGTTCAGGATTCAATATTTGCTGAAACTGGTTTTTCTCGATTCCGTATCAAAAATATTAGATTCAGTCGTACAATGGTTGTATCCGTTCGCTATGCATGCTGCTGGATATAAAATCTTAACAGGCGCATATTTGAGGCCAAACACCAGAGTCCTTGCAAGTATCTCTATTGGGATCCTTGAGGAGTAAGGTAGACAATGATGGCGCCAACGTGATGATTGCTCTGTACGAATCTGGTTTGGTAACTGATATCGCTACAGGAGAGAACAGCGGAAAAATGCTTGGTGAACTGACTATGTTGTTAGGGAGGCTGGAGAAGCTCTGTTCTGTAAAGGATATTACTGCAAAGAAGACAATCTCTGGAACTGTCAACTTCTCCCTTTGGGATGGCTTCAATAGCAACAAATGTGGCGTAGCTTAGGAAAACTGGCTCTCATCAAATTTTAGATCGCAGAACTTTAAATTGCTGGAAAATTCTAATTTCTTTGATGATATCTCACTGGTTGAAAAGCTTGATGAAAGAGGTTGGTTATATAGCTTGAACAGCTTGTAGTGTGCGTTTCGATAAAAATTTCGCCAAACATTCTTCAAAACAATCCAATTCCTTGCGTATAGGTTGTGTGACACCGTCGATATTAGCTTCTTTCGTTTTTTTTATTTTTTTTACTGTTTGACATAGTTATTCTTTCCTTATACTGAGTAATTGGATTATTAGAAAATGCGACTACAGATATTTTAGTGTAAATGTTTCTCCCAACCTTTTTTTTTTCCGCTTTGACATGCGTGTTTTAGTTTCTAAATCGAAAGAACGAAAATGACCAAAATTTTGTAATGAAGAACTATAACTATACTATAGGCTCTGAAGAATCACTTATCAGGTGGAGCGCTTTTATATATATATATATATATGAAGGCACAAACAAAAATTATAATATCAGCCACTCCACTCGACTCGAGGGAATAGGGCAGATTGATCGATCTACATGTATTTGCATAATTTCTTATTGCTCCCAATCCTCAGCTAGACACTAGTGTTCTGGTATTTACATCAAATTTTGCATCTCCACTATGATCTTCCCTGTGGTATGTCCATATCAAGGCTTTTGGCCCAAGCATCTTGAGCTTTGCTTAGAGGATGTTTGGTGAGTCAAACACAGTCTTTAATCCTCTTTTACCAACATAACAAGCAAGTTTAGTTCCTTATCTTCTTTGGGAATCAAAATCAATTTTTGCAGCAACTGTTTTTTGGAGAATGTCAGTTTCTTGAATACATAGGTGCACATTGAATCTCAGGCCTGAGTCAGATCAATGACTCCACCATTGTCACCTCAAATTAGGCTCAAATGTTGACCATGGAATGCCCTCTAGCACAGTGGAACCACTGCATCATACTTCTCCCATGGACTCTTAAGAGTGGTTCCTTGCGGTGTTTTATAGTCAAGAATCCTCGCCTGCTCCTAAGCCTTCACGACCCAATGTTGCGAGCTCCACATGTCCCTGTAACGTGAGCATTACCCAACTTTGCCAATTGAACAGCATAATGTCCAACACCACCTGAGGCAGCGTACAAGTATAACTATACGCGTCCACTTCCACTAGCTTGATTCCAGCAACATCAACAAGGGCCTTGTGTGCTGTAAGTGCAGCAAATTGGGAGTGTCTGCACCTTCTGCAGCCGATACCTTTTCTGGCCTTGCAACAGTCAATCTCTCCTTTGCAACTGCATACTCCGCTAATCCACCTCCTATCTGGTATTAAACACACCAAGATCATCATTACAACTATTATATTAGATCAAATTAAGCTGACAATCAACAAGTAATATGGTAACCTGAAAAGTAATACAAGTTAAAAAGGTGTATTGGAGTTGACTTACAAGTGGGATTAAGAAGAGCTGACAACCTTGTCACCAGCCTTAAATTTTACAACACTTGATCCAACATCTACAACCTCTCCTGCTACATCAGTACCTACTCCTCACAAAGATGCATAATTTTAATATAAGAAGACAATAAACGATGAAAGGATTATTGAACTTAATTACCAGGTATAACGGGAAATTTGAGGAATGTATGAGCCACGCCTTTCTGAAATCTCAAGTCTAATGGATTTAAACTTGTAGCCTCCAACTTTAGCAAGATCTCATCCTTGTTCGGAGTAGGTACTGGAACTTCAACATGCTGCTACAAGCAATATTATATTATGGCCAATCACATATATAAGATAAAATTTCATCCTAAAAGAAAGGGATCGGAGAGAAAATTAAGTACTTCAAGGCAGCAGCTCCTCCTCCATAAGAGTCGTAATTAAATGGCGCGTATTAGCATCCCTTGTCATACCTCCAGCTATTGTTTTCACTAATTTTATTTCATTCTCCTAGCTATTGCTTCAACAGCTGTATTTAAACTTAGATTGTGGACGAATTTTGAGGCAAATATTCTACGTTTGAATAGTTGAAAAGTGGTGCTTAGTCAACGTTTCCTCCTTTCCTACTACTTGCTCCCATGCCACTTGTTATAAACCATTCTAATGCATTGACTAGTTCAAATATTCACTTGTTGCCATGTTGGAATGGTGTGCCTTGAGTATTAAGAGGAAATTGCACAAATAGGATATATCATACGGTAGTTTTGAACTTTGTGTTCAACATCTGCTTTGACTTTTATTATCAAACTCAAATGTTTTTAATATTAGCAAATAATACATTTTCAATTAAAAAAGTATAGAATATTATTTCATTTTGACATGCTTGTAACGGCTAAAGTGATCAAACTAGTGTGACAAATTAAATATTTACTCGTATTTACATCAAATTATGTGAAATTTACTATAATTAAATGAGTTAATGAGATAAAAATGCGTGTTAGTTAATCGTGATAAAAGAGTCAAAAGCCTGTGTAAAAATACATATCGCGGATAGATTTATACAGGTCTGATAAGAGAGATACTCTTAAATGGTCATTCTTAGATTAATTCTTTTCATATATAAAAAGGTTATGCGTTACTTCAATTCTCTTGCACGAAACACCTATAGATAACTAAAATTACCAGCTTTTTGTTCTCAATAGTTACCATGAAGTTAAATGTAAACTATATACCATATTAAGAAATATTTTAGTTTGTCTCCCTTTAAACCTATAACATTGTGGCAACACGAGCAGTATTGTTTTATGTTTCAGGGCACCAAAAGAATAGGTTTTCAGCAAAAAGTAAAAGTATTGCAATATCTACAAGAATACAACTGTAAACAATTACATAACAAGCTTTACCCATGAAGAAGAAACTAAACCTCCACTGGATTATTCTTTCTTTATAAGACGCACACCACACGCCCTTTTTCCCACCATCCTTCGGAAAAGAAGCAAAGCAGAAAAGGGGTGGATGTGGCTCTGACATTTCAATTACGGCAAAAAAAAAGAGATGTCAGATTAAGATCCTGCCTCAGTGCTTTACACTGAATCGACCGCCTCAACTCAAGCTGCCGAGCCAGATACTTCTCCTTCTCGCTCCTTCTATTAAGCAATATAGCAAAGCAGATAGACATTGTTAGAGGAATCAAACTTGGAAAGATACATGCTTTTATACGCAGAGACAGATAAAGTACCCTTACCCATTCATCTATTACTAGACCTCTCCCACAACCTTTTGGCCCAGTTTCAACTGGAGGTTTTTAAGTGCAGATTCTATGTTGCCTCAGCTTCAGCCAGCTGACGTTTTAGTTTTTCCAGCGCCTTAATCAATCAAGTTATTTAGTTGGAGAGGTGAACTAGGAGCAAAATGTACAAACAGATAAACAGAAACAAGTTTAATTCTTACTGGAGAAGGGCGTTCTGGGTCCAAGAACACTACCCGTAGGATACGTTCAATAGTCACTTTATCCTTTTGTTCCTCAAACTGCATCAACATGAACCAAAAGGGTTATACACTGTTGGATTTTTTGACAACAAACTTTGGGTCACGCTGTAAACTTATATTCTTTAGTTACACATCAGATTTCACACACAATGGAGCACAAGGCTCCAACATTTTGTTTTGGAAGCACATGTACCCAACTCACTCCCTAAGGAGAGAATCAAAGTCAAAAGACACTGTACAATTACACCATACTCCTCAAGGAGTATAGAATGATGATGAAAGAAAAAGAAAATCTTTGTAATCCTGGCTATGGCAAAGATAGGACAGAAGAAATGGGTTGTGTATGACACCATGATGCTCAGAGATTTGATACTAAAAAAAGACGGAACATTTCATGGGGTTGCAGGCAAAAGCAACTGCTCACAGCTACACTGTAGAAAGCATCTGATTTTAACAGCTTCCTCTATTCAAAGTCTATGCCATTTTGTGATATTCTAACTGATAAAATATACAATAAAGAAAAATCTATTGTCATAAAATCCACTTTGCGAATGTTAGAAGCATCCACATGTAAAGTGGATTCTAAAGAGATAACACTACAAAAAACACAATCATAAATTATAAAATTTTAATAATTCTTTTCTAGGAACATACCCACAGCATCTTATCTAATGTTTGATGCTACTATTAGACAGGAATTAGCTAAAATATCCTTTCTTAATAAAGCTTACTTGCCTACTATGTCACCCATAGCCAAGGTGGTAAGAGAAGCTTAAGTGAAGGGACTAAGAAGAAACAAGCGCAGAACCATGAGTACAGCCACCACAAAATTAGCTATACATCCTGGTGCACTAAAGATCCCGAGTTTCTTCTAAGTTCTAACAAATTATTAGCACTTTCAATAAGATAGACAGGAGCATGCAAAGAAGACGTAATTTCAAATAATGCCTGACGATGATAGCTCCTCATTTACCCACATTATCGCCAAAAATGCTCTATTCATATAAGCAGTAAACATGAAATCATCAGCAAGAAAATTGATGTGTTGCAAATGAGGGCATAAAGCTGAAGAAGCATGATGCCCTAACTTTCAGTAGTCAAAAGATGCTGCAAACCCATAAAATTGCCTCTTTTAAAAAGACCTAGGAAGTTCAGTTACTTACCAGCTCAGGTACGTAATCTACTCCTTCTTTCACCTTCAAGCTCATGATCTTGAACTTTACCTTGCTCTTTTGGTCCACAGGCTTTTCATTGTTCTCAGGGTGCTCGACAAACTTGAAGACTATCATTCAGACACATAATCCAAATCTAAGTTGATATTTAATAAAAAAAGAATTGTGGAAACAAGAAAACTTGGGCAAACCAATTACTAAAGTGGTACAACGTTTCACCAGGTTCGAGAATGCCTCCAGGAGGTCGCATGTAGCAGCTCTTTGGTGCAGTAGTTTGAAACTAAATGCAAAAGATCAGAAAAAAAGGAAAGCATCAGAAGCTACATCACCAGTTATTTGGATTATGGTGTGACAATCATAAGCAAAACCTCCATATTACAACTACTACTACTACTATGCTTCAACCTCAAACTAGAAGAGGTCAGCTGTATTATTTACAGAAACACCCATACAAAAATTTTGACTTGAAGAATCTTGCGAGATGCATCTGTGAATTTAAGAACCAAGACAAAAGTTATAAATCAGAAAGCTTCCGTAGGCAACAAAGAATGATTTTCTTTATTTTTGTTTACAGAAAGATATAATTATCTTTGTTATGTTATTTTATTATATAATAGTAAATAATAATTTCCTCGAATTTGTTTGTTCCGGGTTTTGACTTGCACGGATTTTAACAAAGTAAAAAAGACTTTTGAATCTTGTGGTCTTAAACATATATATGTGGAAATTTAGATTTAAAGAGTTGCCAAAAGATTTGTATGAAAGTAAGACAACAATTGAAATGAAGGGAGTTTTAAGCAAGAGTCCCCTTTGCAAGTTGCAACCTCAATGAACTTCATATTCTGCTTTAATTAGCTAACTTGTCTCGGTTTAGTCTTTCGACCCTAAAAGCACAGAACAGACTCATGTTATGTAGGGATTGAGGAATGAGCAACATAAAGAATAGACGGGAACGATTTGAATATTGGTTCAAATAATGAACCATCCAGAAGATCCAGAATGGTGAAATCATTAGGAAATTAATGACACCCTGCTCTTAATGTCTTTTCTTATGTTAGTAAATGTAACAATCTCTCTTCTGATAGATGCAAACACTTGGCAGGCTGCATAGATTAAAATAGATTTCTGAAAATTACAGACCTTGCTAACGCAATTTTTTACAGAAAGGAATCCTTAAATAGATTACCTTAAATGCAACATAAGATTTGCTAGTGTTCTTAATCTTTACAGCACTCTTCACCTGCTTTCCCGGTTCGTCTGCCAAAAAAAAAGAGAAAATTAAAAATGTTAAAAAAAATAAAAAAAATAAAAAAAATAAAAAAAATAAAAAAAATAAAAAAAATAAAAAAAATAAAAAAAATAAAAAAAATAAAATAAATAAAGTCAATTTCGTCAACGAGGTAAACAGACATGTAAGGGAAGTATAGCCTGTTAGCTGGATCGAGCCGAAGCCTACGCCGGGCCGGAAGCAGTGATCTGGCAACGGAGCTAACGGACGTAGAAGCACGAGAGCTGTTAGATCCGACGCCGTTTTGGTGACTGTGGTTCTGAGAGTGAAGATTCTGCGTAGACGACGACGACGACGAAGTAGTTCCTGATTGCCAGAGAGGACAAAGCTCCAGAGCTCGTCGGAGTTATGTGGCTTGTGGTGGTCGGCGATGGCCATAGGGCGGAGTTTTGGCCGGAATTTAGTAGAGTTTTCCGATGATAAGTTGCACCTTCGGTCATAAAAATTAGGCAGAGCTTGCAATTGTCCTTTATGAGGAAACTCTTTCACAACGTTGACTATATGTTTTGAAGGTCAGAAAGAAGTCACGTAATTATATCGAAGTCTTCGGGGATTTGTTTTCTTTCTGTAATTCGTAAATTGTCGTATTTACAGTCCGGAGAAAGTGTTTGCAAAATTTTTTCTTCACAGATATTGTATCTCAATTAAATTTCATTTTATACTGACGTTTTATTTTATTTATTTAATTTTAAAATTTTATGATTTTAAATTAAAAATATATAAAATCATATAAAATAAAGTTTAAAAGCTTTATTTCGACATGCAATTTAAAATTTTTAAATTTATGATTTGTAATTTTCATTTTGTATTTTATTATTTAAATAGTTTTACTTTTTTAAATTTTATATATATAATCTTAACAAATGAGAAAGCATCTAATAAAATATATACACTATTACAAAGATATTCTAAAAAAAATACAACTTAAGAATCAAATTTTAGTTTAATAAAAAGAAAATTGCATACTTAGCCATGCAAGCAGACTACTCTTTAAATATAATCTTTCACATAATAATGACAAAGATAAGAACTATTTATGTCCAATATAATAGTTTTCTTGTAAAAAGGTCGCTTATATTTATTATATAAATCATTATAAATATAATGATGATATATAAATTATAATTATTTTTTACAAATATAAACTTACGATTAAATTTTTATTTAAAAAATCAAATCTCGTGGATTTCCACATAAAATAAGATATCCAAACGCCTACTAAAAAGAAAAGAAAACACAACAAATAAATTAAAATGAAAAATATTAGATTGAAGTTTTTAAACTCTGAAACTTATAATGTTGGTAAAACAATGTAAAAGAAAACAAGTAATCATTCTCAACCTATTAGATATGAGTTAGATAACCACTATTTAATTATAAATTAAACACGAATATTATTTAGATACCATTAAAAATAAATATTCAATACAATATAATATAAATATTGATTTATTTGGTTGTTATTTTCACAAATTTTATTTTTTGAGAATCAAGCTATTTAACGTTTAATTTGTATTCTTAATCATAAATAATTTGAATATTCATATTATCTATGGATTAATCTTTCTGTTATTCATACTAAAAGAATTTGGACATATTAAATATTAAATATTATTTATTTTTAGTTAAAATATTTTAAATCTGTTTAAGAGAGAGAGAATGCACTGCTCCGTCGCAACCTTTAATCCTTTTGTTGATAAAATGTTCCAAAGTTTATTGAAGAATGAAGAGGAAAGTGCACAGAAACAAGCGCAAGGCTGGACTTCAAATCCAGTTTTAGGTTCATTTTTCTTTTGTTTTCAAGTAATGTCTAAACTAATCCATTAATTTAGTAGAAAATCCTGTAAAAATTAACATTTTATGCCGACACTAAAGAGTATTAGAAATAACTTATTTTAGAGCCAATTTTTTCTTTTTCCATATTATCCTAATTAAATTCATTCGTTTTCGATCCATCTACTTAGATAGAGAGTCTGTTCCTCATCATATTATCCACGCTCGCCATGGCCTAGGCGTACTAGGAGTATGAGTCCCCAAATCGACTCTTTAGGGATGAGATGGTCTCTTTGTACATATGATTGGACAATTCTCACTTACTAACACGATAAAGCGCTTATTTAATGGGCTCTTCTATCTCAAAAGCATGGTAATGCGCCTCCATACATTCTGTAATTCCGATCTCCAAATCTCATGGATATACAGATATTTTATTTTATAAACTCGCTTTTAAGATTGAATTAAGTTTAAAATTCATCTTAACGGTCCCAAAATATCGACTATTTTTACTTTGTCACGCTTCGCCTATGCTGAATGACTCACTAATTTTCAAGCCTAAATTGAATTGATTAATTCAATATTTTAAATTTTAAGTTTAGATATTCTTAAAAAGTACACGAAATATATTATAAGTTGCAATCTTATCATATTAATATATTAACAAAATATATCTTTAAACGCTGTCAAAATATATACAACCGACTCTTGAAAATGTAACGCTGAAAAGTGTACCAATCTGAGCATCGGGTCAAAATCAATGCATGTGCACTTTTTGAAAGAGATCATAGTTCACACATTCTTCCTCACCTTGGCATGAAAAGGTAAAAAGCTTCTAACTTAGCAGACTACGTACTATTAAGTCGTGTTTAGTGAAATCTTCATATTTCAACTACGTACTTCAATACAATGGTTGACTTCTCTCTTTCACCTCAGCCCTTTTAGTAAATTCTTTTGAAAGTTATTTGTATCTTTTGGACTTCGTTTCCATTTTTCATAGCAACAAGATTCTATTTTAACTCCAATTTTCGAAAGTTTTGTTAATAAATAATTGGTGACTACAATATAATTTTGTTTTATCTTGAACTTGAAGTACACATCGTTTTTGTTTTTCCAACATAAAGTTTAATTGATTCACATCAATAAAGATGTTTTTAATGAGATAAGACTTGGATCTTTCTTGCAACACAACATCTTCATTAATGAAAGTTGAAGAGCAATGGCATATACATATAATTTTAAACACTTAAAAAAATTTCATCCGTAATGTAGCTAACTGATTTACGATAACAATAATATATTCATCATAATTTTTATAAATTTTAAAAAGTTAGATCGATATGTACATAACCTTCTATTCATATATAGCATAGGGACAAACACGAGTAGACAGCGAATATGAAATGGCACGGCATCTGGCTGCTAGGCAATGACAAAAACCGTGTCGACCACACCAAATTAGTTATCTTTTTTTTTTTTTTTTTTGACACACTGTCTTTTTAAAAAATTATAAAATATTAAGAAAAAATCATGAAACAAAATTACACTTTTATTTAAGTATAAAATTAAGCTAATCTTATTTCAATCACATTTAATACTAAAGATAAAATAAAATAAAAACAATTAATTTCATTTTTAATTTTATAAAATAACAAATAAATCTTGTAATTTGATAATTAATATAAAATGGAAGGAGTAATTAACTTTCTAATACTTTTTTCTAATCCTTAACTTCAAATACTAAATTTCTTTATAAATTTTTCGTATGAATTCAAGCATTGAATTATCTGATTGTTTTTTAACTAAAATTAACAAATTAAAATTTTTTTATTATTTTCATTTTTGTGGTTGAATATTGTAAGTTTGATTATTGTTTTCAATCATAATTGTGATTTCTAAATTATATATAAAAAAAATAATATAATTACAAAATAATTTGGAAGGTTTTTTTATTTATTTTAATACAATAATTATAAAATAAACTTTATTTAAAAAAATCATCTACTCAATTAAATCGATAATTACTTTGATAGATTTACCAGTGATAAGGAAAATAACGGGAGTAATAATTGACAAGCAAAATAATTGGTAGATAATTAAAGAGGAAGGTGACTGAGTGGACGTTTATTCTATACGAACATTTACATTTGTCGGCTATGGTTGTTGGTGTGAGTTAGTTGGATGGTAGGAATTAATTATACTCAAGTAACACTTTCAGGTGACTTGACCTCCACCCTTTTTTATTCCTTCGAGATTATGTATTACTTTCTATATCTTAAAATGTTCGCAGTTTTAATTCTTTAATTTTATTTTAAAATAAATAAATTTTTACATAATTAAGAAGGTGTTAATGATAATCTTATAATTTTATTCTTATTTAAATAGTATTTTACATGGGCCTGCAAAATACTAAAGTAGCTACATTTTGAAAGACATTTATTAAGAAAGTTGAGTAAAACATATTTTTTATGTTAACGTAGCCATTTTCTTAACGAATGCACAAAGCTAAACACCATTTGTTTTGAAATGAGGAAATAATTCTTTTTGTTCCTAAAAATGTTTCACGTTTTTAGTTTCCTACAAGACATCTCTCGAAAATTACTTATTCTCGACAAAAATATATTTTTACCTATTTATCTCTAATAAGCATTCTAAAAAGATATCTCTTAATATTTTTTGATTATATAAAACTCTCTCCATAAATAACGTAATTGTTAACAACAATAATATCACTGTGTTTTGAAATAAAATTAAAAACTAAAATAAATAAAAAAACCTCAATTATCAATTCAATTTCAATCTATCAAACAACAATTAAAATAATATTTCATAAAAATTATATTAAAAAAATTATAAATTACAATAATTAATAATTTAAAAATACAAATACAAACTCTCAATTAAAATATTTTTTAAACAAATACTAATTTTATATATCATAAGTTCAATGATGCACAAAAGTAATAATTAGAAATTTAAAAAATTTAATATTAATTTTAAAATTTGATAATTTAAATATGTGAAAAAAATATTTTTGGCTTGTATTATTAGTTAAAATACTTGGATCTAACGCGTATGCTTATCATCGTCTTCTTTCTTAGAAGTCTTCCAATGTTGTTTCTTATATATTTAATGTAATTTGGGCACATCTAGTCTAGTTGGTGGAAACTGCATGCATATTGCTGCCTAATATTTTTTATGTGATAGTAAGCTGCATTGATATGAAAATTTTAAAATATAAAAAGTATTATATTTTGTTTTTAAAATATTCAAAAATTCAAAAAACAAAAAAAATAAAAAAAATAAAAAAAATAAAAAAAATAAAAAAAATAAAAAAAATAAACAAATTTAAAAGAGTATAACTTTTAAATTTTTTTTGTTAATTAAATAGAATTCAACAACAACAACATTAGTATAACACGGTTAAGTGGGATTTGGGGAGGGTAAATTTACGCTGATCTTACTACTACCCTCGTAGAGCAGAGAGATTGTTTCCCAGGAGCCTTCTATCTAAGAGAAAAGAACCAAGAATAAACAACAAAGACAGCATCCCATATATTAATAACAATAACTAGTGCTCGTATCAAAATACACTTGCATAATAATACACTAAACGGAGCAAACAAGAAGATCGTGAGAACAAACAACTTAAAGATGAACTAAAGAAAAATTAGGGCCTTACCCTAAGAACGAGAAAAAAGTTATGTTACACCCAACTGTACCTCATACCTTCCTATCTGATGCTGCCCTCTAGAGTCATAGCTATGCCATATCTTTTCTAATCACCTCACCCCATTTCTTCTTCGATCTACCCCTACTCCTCTTAAAATCACCCATCAACAATCGCCGCACTCCGCACCGGAGCAATTTTTTGACACTTTCATGTCCGAATCCACCCTGGCCTTTTACCATGCATTTTGTCCTCCACCCACCTTACCCCACCTTGGCTCTGATACTTCGCAGCATTTAATCCTATCACTCCTATGTGCCCGCACATCCACCTTTAACATCCTCATTTATGATCTTTATCTTCCGTACATTGGAGTTCTCTAATCGATCAACAATTGCTCCATACAATTAGTTTGCCTCACCACCACCAGAAATTTGGCTTAAGTTTTGGTGGCACTTTATCACACAAAACCTGAGCGAGTCTCCATTTCATTCATCCCGCACCCATACAAGGAGCAACGCCTGCCGATCTCCCACTCCCTGGATAATGCATCAAAAGTGTACTTGAAACTTTCTCTCTTATGATTACTTGCGCATCTAACGTCACTCGCCTCATCCTCCTCGCGTAATGCGGCCATCATCACTAAATCTACATCCAAATACTTTGTCTTTAGTCCTCGTCAACCTAAAGCCTTTAGACTTGTGGACTTGTCGCCAAACCCTCCAATCTCTAGCCGTTTACGCTCCACGAGTCTCGCCAATCGCACTATGTCATCCGCAAATAACATACACCAAGGCATCTCCCCTTGAATCCTCACGCCAACGTATCTATCACTAAGGCAACAAAAAGGGCTAAGTGTTGATCCCTAGTGCAAATCCCCATTTCATTGGGAAAATGTTCCCACTCTCCCACCGGTTTCACTGAAGCCTTAGCTCCATTATATATCCTTGATCACCATAATGTACGCCACGACACCCTAGCCTCCAAACATCTCTAGAGAACTCTCTCCTGACCTTGTCATAGTTCTTTTCTATAATGATGAAATCATGTTAATGAATAAAAATATATCATTTTCAATAAAAACTAAAATAGAGTACTAAATATTAAAATTAAAAACAAAAAAAAAGCCTTTATTTTTTAGTTTGATCCGATAGATAATAAAATAATATTTCACTAGCTACTTTTTTTATCATCTAGTTAAAACATAATAACTGTTAAAATTTCACCTCATAATTGCAACCTAGGTATTTTAATCCAGACTTGATAGAGTTAAGCCTATTAGAAGGGAAATATTCTAGGATTGAACATGAAAATTTTTCTGATAAGAAGGAGGATCTTATATTTAAGAAACTCACTAAATATTTATAAACTTTAATTATATTATTCTTATGAACTTAATTATTATTATAATATTAACTTAAAAATAAAATGTTATAGAAATTAATAAACTTAAAAGTCAACTATATTTTATAATATGTTTTCTATGATATTTGAATTGCAATAGAAATCAATAAACTTAATTGTTATTGTATATTGAAATCAATATTGAATTGGCAAGGTCTTGTTACTTCTTTCTAATAAATTACTTAACTAATTAATGTTAGAGACCCAAGAAAATATGTAATTGTAATTTTAAGACTAGAAAATTTCAAATTCTTTTTAGTGTTATGGCTTTTTTAATAAAAATTATCATTTTATATATATAATTTTTTTTAAAATCACTCGAAAAAATCTTCCAGGCTCTACAACTAAAGACAGAAATTTAAAGAAAAAGATACATCACCCACCAAAAGCACCATACCCAAAATTTTCAAAGACCAGTGAACATTTACACCTATGTTACTTATTTGACTAATATTAATTGTAAAAATCTGAGTAATTTGTTTGAAGATTTTTTAACTACATTTTTCACAAAATTTGGTAATATTGGGATTTATAGCACTACATTGTTTATGTAAATTGCTAACCGTAAAAAATTACTTAAGCTCGATGTTTACTTGAAACTAATTAATAGAAATACTCAATTGAGAGTTCATATTACTTTACTACAATGTATTAATATAAATACCAAATCTTCATTGAGATTTAGTTAAATGGCAAAACATTATACTCTATTTTCATTTTTATATATAGAGAGAGATCGATACTACATCGAACAAGACCACGATCACATAAATTAGGGGGATCGATAGTGATTTTGATTTTTAGAGATGTGTAAAAGAATTCGAGGAAAAGGTAAAGTAAACAACTCTAAAATCTGACGGTACTTGGACCCCAACAGCTCAGATCTATAACTTTGTTGAGCGTCTCTTCAGTTTTCTGAACTTCGCCGGAGACGACCGCCGGAGAACCTGTGGAGAATCTGGTGAGCGGAGGTATTATTTGAAGCAATTAAATTAGTCTTCGCATAGTGATGAAGCGATCTTAAAGCGTAATTCCATCTGGCAAATCCTTGATCTTTTAATGCCTCAACTGCTCCAATACTTGCTGCTACGATCCATGCTGATCCCTTTGCTGCTGCCGCATTCATCTTTCTTTTTCTTTCAGGAGGAAAATTGATACTCTGTTTTTGGTTAGTGGATTTGAGGATGCAATTAGATGTTAATTGTGTGTGTATATATACTGAGAGGTGAAGAAAATGAAGGAAGAATCTGAAAGAAATAGGGAATATGAAATCAGAGGCGGATTTGCCTATAGTTTAGGAAAACATCCACAGTTTTAGATTTACTTAGCATAATTATAAAGTAAGTGGAATTAATTAGTAACACTACTGTTTTATAAAGGGGTTTTAAAACTACGGCACGCAGAAATCTTTTGTTTTTTTGTTCTTTTGAAGTCACAGTTTCTCGTGGTTAGGTAGGCCCACGGTTTTGGACTTAAAAGAGTAGTTTGGTTCAAATCTCCATTGTATGTGGACCACTCTAGAGGCAAAACAAGTTTTTTCATATATTGCTCTTATTTTGGATTGTTTTGATTTTTAATTTGGATTCTCATTTAATGAAAATTTATAATTAATATTATTTTTTATATTTGATAGATATAATAAAAATATTTAATTTAAATTAATTGTCAATATAAAAACTTAAAAGATAATAGATCATTTCTTTCTAACTCTGCTCGTAGTATTTAAGTTATTTTAAATGTGAAAAAAATTATTATTATATGATTCCAAAATATACCTTAATAATAATAGAAGTAGACAATGTACCATGTACTCATATATTAATTTTTTTTTTAAAAATATATAAACCTTATTCTATCAACTAAAGATAAACGAAAGAAATATTCAATTTATAAAACCATTCGTAGTCAACTTCTCAAACCTATTCGTTGTTTCTGAAAAAATGTGAGGAAAAGATAGTGACAGATAAAAATTTATTCTCTTTATTTCAATTTACATGACATGTTATTTTTTAAAATTTGTTACAAAAAGATATAATACTTTTCTCCTTAATATAGTGATTTATAACTTTATAAATTATTTAAAATTATTTAAAAATCATAATTTTTTTCAAAATCTTTTTTTAGTCAAATTAATACATAAATTGAGATAAAAAAGTAGTAATCAATGAATTATTAAACCGAGGAGGTAATGAACATGGGCATGGCAATAGGGATTAGATTTCCTAAAGTAGTAAGAGTAATGAAACAACGAGTTGCACCCAACGCGCAAGAGCGTAATTTATCGATCAATGAAATAAAGTAAATATAATAAAATTTTAAGTCCAAATTTTATTAGAAATAAAATATTAATAAAAAAACAATAAAATATTAAATTTTTAATAAATATAATTACAGAATATATTTATTTAAAAGATAATAAATATTTTATAAAATTAATTGAGATATACAAATTAATTCAAACATTGCGATTATAAAATTAAAAGAAGTAACAAAACAGGAGGAAAGTTTGAAATGATGGTGGACAGCAAGATGAGCAAGCTGTTGGATTGCATAATCAGGTGTAATTTTGGTGCTCAAACAGTTAAAGTACTGTTTGGCAGTTTCATTGAAGCATTAGGTAGATATTAGTAATAAAAAAATTAGTTATCAGAAAATTATGCGTGAGTTATTTCATCTTCTATTACATAGATAATACATATATTTTCTTATAACTTATGCATATAGTAGTTATGCAGATTTTTAAATTGCTAATCAAACATCATATTAGTTATTCTTTTTCCATTGTTGAGCATGTTTTCTAATATTTTAACAAATAATAGCCACTGCCGAGTGTTGTGATGGAACGGTAAATATTTCCATCTTTAATCAGAGGTTTTGAGTTTAAATTTTGAGCATGTAATCGTCTTTGGTAGGGAGTGTTTTACCTCCAAAAGTGAAATTTTTCAATACGAATTCGAATTAGTTGAACCACAAAGCACATATCAAACAGGGGGGTGAAAAATAAAATAAAAAATGCACCCAAGAGTGTGACCTAGTGGTCAATGAAGTTGGTGAGAAACTTGAGGTCTCAGGTTACAAACATCAGGAGACAAAAAAACACTAAATGATTTCTTCCTATCTATCCTAGCCTTGATCGACATCATAGTTATAAAAAAAAATTTGAAAAACAAATAACTAACATTTGATTTAAAAATAGATTTATATCTCTCAATTATATGGAACAATAGAGATTCTTTAGGTAAGGCCTCAAGGGAGGGTTTTCTTGCCATTTAATAAGTCTTAGATGTACTAGCACAGCATTATTGATGCAGTTATCTGTTCTCTCGAGAGGTCACAATTATTATTGCAAGCAAAGATTATAGGTGCACGAACGACAACTTCAATCGTCACATATCCGCTATCTGCCAACCGTTTAGGTGGCACCAGCAAGATCTGAGGTCTTTTTAAGGCGTTTGTCATCGCCTTCGATTCGATCGAATTAATTATAGAAACACCATTATTGATGCAGTCATCTCTTCTCCCGAGAGGTCACAATTATTATTGCAAGCAAAGATCATCGGTGCGCAAACGACAACTTCAGAGGTCACAATTATTATTGCAAGCAAAGATTATCGGTGCGCAAACGACAACTTCTAACGTCACACATTCACTACCTACCAACTGTTTAGGTGGCACCGATGAGATCTGGCGTCTTTTTAAGGCCTTTTGCATCGCCTCCTATTCGATCGAATTAATTATAGAAACACGGAGCTTAATTTTGTTAATTTATTAGTGAACAAAAAATATATATTATTAAGACGAGTGAAGCTACTTAGTCTCCACATATATTGACTCAATGAGAATCACTACATATATATATTATTATTTTTTGAGAAATTAGAGAAGAGGTAGAGATAAGGGACATCAAAACCTGTTGGATATGCCATAATAATTGATAACTCTCTTGTAAAACTGTTCCTTCAGAGAATTAAAAACATGATTGAGTGTAGCGTAGATGATGAAAAATGAGAAAGCAGAAATTCTCAAATATGTCATCAACGCTGCACTCAATCATGTTTCTAAGCACTCTACAATATTTCTGGGAAATTTCATGCTTAATATTATTTTTTAGCCTCACCTTCCACTTCCTTTTATCTTAGTCCAGTCGGACAAATTGAAGTACGTTACCATTTGGGGAATTTTTGTAGTAGTACATTTCAATATGAATATATTCGTACTTCCCAATTTTTAGCTCTCTCAGACTGTACTTGACTCTACTACCCGTTTGCAGTTGTACTAGACGATCTGTACTGCTGCTACTGGAAATCCACTCCTTGCTGCTTCTTTTTTTAAAACTCATTTGTTTATTCAATCCATGTGTTTGACAAGTTGGGACTTCCACTGTTCTGAGAACTACATTGCTTTTAGCTGGAAAAAACATTTTTCTTCTTGCAGTTTGACAAAGTAATGGCAAATTACAGTTCTGCATTGTGTTTGAATGTGGTCTAGAGGTTAAGGTGGAGACATGTCAGTCAAATCCTATCTAAATGTGGTTAACATATAATTTATGTGCTGATTCCCTCTCTACAGAAAGTCTTAACCTATAGCATTTGATGTTTGTAAATGTTTCAAACACTCTGTTACTTTACAACTTGGCCAAAAGAAATTAAAGGGAAAATGGTTGGCATATGAAATGAACACATATTAGACCAAATACATAGATAACCCCATTTTTTCATTTAGACACCTAATGCATTGCTCCAAATATGCCTATTGAACAATCAACAACGACCATTTAAAATTTAAAAATAGAACGGAAAGGTTCAGAGATAAAAGTAGCTGGGGAAGCAAAAAATGAATCTATTGAAACCAGTACAACAAAACGATCCCTACATGTACGGAAGAAAGATCTTTCAAAATCCAGGTCCTAAAGAAGTCTCTACTCTTCTATTTGAGAATTGAATTTGTCTAAAATTAAGGAATGTTATGGGACACATTTGCCGTATGTATTACCTCTGCTTAAATAATAACAATAGTAAAGTTATGATTCCAGAAGTCGCTTGGTCCTGCATGCGTATCCCAATGTTTAATCCTGCTCCGAGATGTCCGTTGTTCAACTCTCAAGTCTCTCAAAAAAGTAGAGGTATCCCATGTCCAGAGGTGGATTTTTTGAGACCCCAACTTTTTCATCATTGAAAATCACCCACCGGCTATCTTTGTGAATATGAGCGACATAATGGCCACACTGGGTAGATGTGCCGATGTGGCTCACGAACCCAAGGAGCCTGTATCCTGATTATTATCCAAGAGAAAATTGGTCAGACCACGTGGCATGAAATAATATCGAAGTAAACCCAAACTTGACCATCAAGGGTCGTGATTTTGCATCGGATGAAATACGCAATACAATTGAAGTATTAAAACCCTATGAAAGAGAATTAGGAACTTCTATCATCCTAAAACTCTGGGTTAGGTCAAGTCCCATTAGTCCTTACTCTTAAAGGTTCCGTATATATGCAGTTGATTCAAACAAATAGTGATGAATTTTCTCCAAAAGAGGTCAGATATCAACATTGCAAAACCAAAGAAACAGTCCCATTAGTCCTTACTCTTAAAGGTTCCGTATATATGCAGTTGATTCAAACAAATAGTGATGAATTTTCTCCAAAAGAGGTCAGATATCAACATTGCAAAACCAAAGAAACAGGACCCATTAAACAAATCTATTTTTGTCCCCCTTTAACCAAACAAAAATTCCCGTCTCCAAATAAGAAATAGTTGGATCAAGAAAAGCATTTGGAGCATCTATCTCAACCATTTTCAACCACCAGAAAGTGAGAAACCACGGAATGGAGTTATGGTAGAGCCCCTTCCATCAGACCGCTAGTTGGAGGTTAAAGACTTAGATGCAAAAAAGTGAGAATCATTGCTGCCCCTTGGAGAGAGGGGGAAGAGGCAAAAAGAGCTATCAAATCACAAAAAAGAAGAAGAAAAATAAACCTACTTCCAACCAGATAAGTGGTAATAAAGAATTTTGAAAGATAGGAGACCAGAAGGTAACTAAGCTCAAGTGTGTGACTGACGGAAAAAATAGACAGTAGATATAGCATTCCACATCTAAAATCCCTGGCCAAGATGATTCAGCCCACGATAAGGTGAGTCTATAAACTTGAGCAGTAGAACTAACAATTCTGTATAAAAAATCCTAGATCAAGCTGGATTCAGCAGGATCAGAAATATAGAGCAAAAGAAAAATATTAGTAATACACTACAGAGGCTCTTCACCTACACCACTTAAAGAAAAGACCCATGTCCACAGCCTCACGGATTTTGTTAAGAATATATCATCAGATCTACGTAAAAGCAACAAAGCTGTACATCAACCAGTAGAACTAGAGATAGGGAACTAACTTCCTCCTCCATCAGGCATCAAGGGATCAACTGCAGCTCCACTACTAGTTGTAACATCCATGTCTGATGCAGTACCTGCATCAGGGTTGCTGAATATCCATTCAGTAGCTTTTTCAACATCACCTCCCTGTGAACAGACAGAAACAGGGAAAGGACAAACATTATGACATAGGCAGTGAATAGCAAGGAACCTTGCTTTAGCTCCAAGAGCCAGTGAAGATGAGAGATCTACCGATGCCGTCAGGGCCTTACGAGCAAGTTTCTCTTCAAAACCAAAGGAAACCAGCATACCAACTTTAGATTGATCAATATCAGGATTTTGCAGGTTTTTTGATATAGGAGCATCAATATCTGGGAAGAAAATATGCATCAATATACCCTGTATCTAGTAATGGCAAGAAACTTGGGTAAAACCTGCTTGAAAGGAAACAACGACGAATACCTGGATCATTCATGTGAGTAAGTAGCCAATCCATTGCTGCCTCAACTCCACTGTTGGAGGTATTGATTGCAGCCTTCTGACAATGAAGTAGATTAAATCCCATTGAAACAAGTTGAGCAACAATACCCTCATCAGCCAGAACCTTCATTGACTGCTCACCATCCCCAGCAGCTGTCCATGGACAAGTAATGAAAAATTGGAGCAATTTAGTACTTCTAGAAACATGAGCCAAAAGTTACAAACCCTAAAGGAACTTGACATACAAATAGCACCTACAGCTAAAAACTTCTGATATAAATTTTATGTGATGATCACACACCCACTAAAAAGCTGTTAGCATAAGCATCCAAGCTTGCAGATCCCCTAGAATTGGAACAACCCTCAGCTGGGAGAGTGAGACGCAACACTGATTACTCACTCGCTATAAGAAACTATTACTTAGAGCAGGAATAAGATTAAACAGTGACTGGAATATTATTTCATGAACTATGAATTTCTGAGGTATATACTATCCATTAAATATGGTTCTATCATACACTACTTTATCCTGTGGCTACTCCCACTCATATAGAAAACTAGAACACAGCAAATACCACTTCCAAAACACTAGAAACATCATTGAACGTCTAAAGTCGACTGCATAACAATAACAATTAACCAAAAAGTCAAAAAAAAATAAATTTGAATAATGTCGAATATTTAACATGTATCATCAGACGAACTAAAAAGGCTGCACGATGTTCATTGTAATCTAAATAGACACAAACTGATTAAGCAAGTTCATGGATTTCTTGAGAGACACTAATGCAAGCTAAAGAGCAAAATCTTATGATTCAGAAATAAAACATTTACCAATGTGCAAATAGAGACAATAGCCTTGAATACAGACAACCGAATAGAACCACAATACTTCATGTCCATATGGTACATCTTCCACGCCCAAAAGACAAACAACTATTTTATGAGAAAGATCCCACGCAGTTACTTTTATTTCCAAAAGGTCTTTGCCACACTTTCTTCACTCATAAGAAAAATTCTTTGAAAAAATTGAGTAGCTTCATAAAGGACGCAAGGCAGAGAATAACTTCTGCGACACAGCCAGATAGACAACAACATACCCAATGAAATCCCACGAGATAGACACTCATATGATTCTTCGCAATAGAGCACTATTGTGCTCAAACGGAAGACACTTTTCACAAGATCGCTATGAATTTAGTATAAGACAAAGTGATTCATACCACTGTCGGGCAACAGCTCTTCTCCTGGTTGAATACCATTACTTCGCATGCTACTTATGTCAAGGGTTTCAGGGACATCTATGTAGACATCTAGAAGGACCATCACAGAAAAATATTTAGCAATTCAACAAGATGAAGCAGTAGATTCATTAGAATTATATTGATAAAGAAAAAGTAACATACCAAGCTTCTTTGGCACCCAACCTTCCTCCATAACAAATTTGCGCATGTGCAAAACCAGATAATCTGGAAAAGAAGTCAAACCTGCAGTTCTATTTACAAACAAAATTAAAAAGGATAAAAGAAGTAGCCTCATCAGATATGACGGTCAAGCAAATAGATAAAGGTGAGAGACACTAGAGCCATCCACAGCTTAAGACAAGACATCTATAATTTCTACAGCCAAGTTAAGTAGTATGGAAGCCAAAAAGATAA
This sequence comes from Datura stramonium, assembly GCA_018107945.1. Lineage (NCBI taxonomy): Eukaryota > Viridiplantae > Streptophyta > Magnoliopsida > Solanales > Solanaceae > Datura > Datura stramonium. The sequence goes on from JACEIK010000843.1 coordinate 113,229, forward strand.
GGTACTAGGCACTCGCAACTTATTAACCAAGCCCTACTAAAACAACAGAAGAAATGCAGGTAAACTAAATATGAGATGCCATTAGCAGATGGAGAAGAAAATTGAAATAACTTTACAGGGAGAATAACAAATTTTACTTGATAGCTGTTGTCTTATGCATCAAAGCTGTGCTGTAAAAATCATGCACCTCCTCGGGAGCTGAAAAACAATCTAGGCAATCCTTCAATGACACTCTTGGGCGAACAATTTCATCAGCAGACCTGCAAAAAACCAAACATTTAGCAGAAGTACATGAAAGGCAAACATGTATCAATCACCCAAAACTCACAGTTCTTTTCCTCCTGCAGCTCTCTCAGCCTTTAAATTTTGGAAATCTGCTAGCTCTTCTGGAATTTCATACAAAACGAAATATAAGAACAGAGACAGTATTGGAAACGAAATTGTTCGTTAATATCAAGCTCTGCTAGAATTTTGTAATGAACAAAGTACAAGAACTAAGGGCAGAAGAGAGCATTAGATAAAAGAGAAAACTCACTTTTATTTACAGCCTTTTCCAAAGGAATATTAAGAGAGAGAATATAATCATTCCTTCTGTTGTAAGTAACTTTGCCTGAGGAACATTGGAGGCGTTCTTCAATACCGAACTTGAAGCTCCTTGACGGATCAAAATCAGGTGTCCCAGAGTTAATCCGTTCAACTTGATCAATAAAATGCAGGAAGAACTCTAAGGCATCCTAAACATAAGTTGCTATCAATAAATCATAAGAATAGCGATAGCAATGCAATGACAACAAACTAAAATGAACATAATCGCAAGACAGAAAGAATTAGCTACTGGGTTTTTAAGGGCAATAAAGCAAAGGGACCATGAAACTAATATGGGCATGCACAACTGTTCTAACCACATTGGTGACAGACTAAAATGTAAAGAAAATCCGAAGGGTTGATGTATGCATCAACTTATCCAAACATTGCATCAGCTGGATTAGAAAGAGCTCAACTGAATTTTTAAGGCGTGAAACAGCACTGGGAGATTTCTGGACTTCTTTTAGCAGGTAATTGTTATCATGCTGTGATCTAATAATCTTAAAGTAAAAAACAATCTTCTGAGCATAGAAGATAAGAATGTTGGGGTACCTGTTGTCTCATTGTTGAAAATTCAGGGTGACTAGCAGCTATTACAGACTTGAACATTCGAGGACGGATACCCTCCTGTTTCTGAAAAGTGATAAGAGCAAGTACTTATATGAAGAAGGGAGAGATGGATAGAAGTGAAAAAGACATGCTTTGAAAAAATAAAGAAGAAAGAAAAAAACTCAGATGAGTTGAGTACTAAAATTATGAAAATATATAAGAGGATATAAAAAGTGCCTCACACCTGAAATCCCCATTTCAAAATTAACAAAAGATGTTACAGTTCAACAGCACTATACTATACCTAAGTAATGAGAAGCATTTCTTAATGCACGACAAGTGGAAAAAAAACAATTGCAAATTATTTTGCAAAATAATTAAAGAAGTTTTCAATGAACTCTGTTCTCTCAGGAAAAAATTGCAGCCAACTTCCACTATTAAGGCATTGTGATGAAGTTCAAGCAAAATATATCTAATTACTACACGGGCAGCACATTTCTATCAAAATAGTTTTTTAAAAATATTATGGACCACTTTACAAGTCCACCATGTAAATGCAACCATAAGATATACGTTCAAAGGAGAATGTTTACCTGTGAGCTAGCAGCATTCGCAGTATCATCCTTCTGAATCAGCAATAATTAACTATAAGCCATTACGAGAGAAAAAAAAAAAAGATGACAGAAAGGAACAAAACGCTCTCACACATACCTCCAGAACAGGAGCCGAATATTTACCAGAAAGCAAGCCATGAGCCAGCTTTGTTCTGCCAAAATACAGGTCAGCCGTCAACAAGTTGAGCGCGCAAGCAAAATTCATAACAATAGCTGCTATACCGAAATATCTACCAAATACGAAAACAGAAGCATGGAAAGGCTCTGCTACAGGGATCACTGTTTATGCTAAACAACTACACCTCAATACCAAAGTTGTTGTGTCAGCTATACATGTCCTCGACCAGGGATTAGTATGTATTGGACCAGAAAATTCAGCTAACTGCAGAACCCTAACATAATAAGTATCGTACAGCCTGAATTGCAGTTACTGGGTATGAACAAAACCTGCTAGATACCCCTACTGATAAAAAGACCTTAAAAAGAAAAGAAAAGAAAAAAAGGGGAAAAGAAGATTGGTGTTAGGTATCATTCATTCAAGCAAATATGCTTTGCTGAATATGAATATCTTTTCAAATCTATAAATTAAGAAACCCTAATGGAGCAATTCATTTTGAAAATGCATAAAGTGTGTGCAGTGACTAGCTTCCTGTAACAATGAGAAACGTAAGCACAATTCAGTATCGAACATGACATGTTTTGCTAAACAACGTACTTTTGATGCAGCAGAGTGCACAACTAACTCAATAGCTAGTGGAGAAGTAATGGAAATGTTAAACTGGTAAATGAACAGATCCAAGTTACTCACAGCTGCATGTTAAGGTCAACAGTCGGATCAGCAGGAGCAGCCCTGAAAGCTTCTTTCAGACGTTGATCTGAATAGTATCTGATAAGGATATCACATCAGATGGTAAGATGTAAAAAAGAAAGAAATCCTAAAACCATTTTGACTTAAATGACATTTTTCTTCAACAAAAGAACATCTAATACATTTATCACAAGTATAATTATCTTACCTTGAACAAAAGGAACGCGTTGAGAACATAACCTGCATTGTAGCGGCCAAGTAGCAACTGCGAGAACGATATATGAGACCAGAGAATTTAATATGTTTCTTTCTTCAAATGAAGATAAGAAATGCTATGTTGACTAAGCAGCAGTAATAAAAGGTTACTCGCACCTGTTACCAAGATTGATTAATCCAGTATAACCAGGTCCAAAAAGTGGTTCAACATCCTCACCCGTTTCTTGAATCCGGTTCCAATCAAAATTAAAATTTTGGTCTAGTTCTCTCTCAGCAGTTGTCATTTCAGTCTGGGAACGCAAAAAGGATTAGTCTTATTGGGAAGAGAAGTAACGATGGGACAACTAACATATTATGGTTTTCCATAAGAAATATTGAATAAATGATAGCTCAATCACCTCAAATGACAATGATCACAAAGTAATGTAACCGTTAAAGGATAATTTTAGATAAATTTACATAGTATGAACTGCTGATAAGGGATAGAAATCACAGAAAATTTAGGAGTTAAAAAAGTAATCATCAATAGGCAAGTGAATGTCATCGTCTTAGTTGGCATCTTGCTCAGATTTGGGATGAGCAATTCCAGGTGAAAGACTCAGAAAAATTTGAGCTTACTCTAAGTCCCGACTATTTTGCCTAAGAAATATAGCAGAATCAAGAATAAACATGTAACATTTGGTTAGACTTTAGCCACGCACATCATGCAAACTTCTTACAGGAGTAAATCCAAGTAAATACTCAATGTTCATCTATGCAGCTGCTAACCTTTTGCAAGGATGAGAAGTCAATACCAAAATGTGCCAGATGTTGTGCTAAAAGTGGGTCAACAACGCTTTCATCCTCCGGATAGGAGAAAACATCTGAGCTGCCAAAGTTTGCAACCAATTAGTAATCATTCAAGAAAAAAAAAGCACTATAACACATTATAAAAAAGGTACAATCACCAATGTAGTAACCAGTCCAAGCAAAGTCCAGTTACAGGACCATATTCCATTACCAGGATCTTTAACTATATACTTCTGTATGACATGTCTAAAGCACTTGTACAGAGCAGTTAATACCAACTCCATGGGTAATGAAGTTAGATATCCACTCATTCTTTAGATTCTTTCTTTTTTGGGGTTGAATGTGGGGATGGTTAGGAAGTCCACAATTTTGTGAACCTCCACCTCACACCAAAACTGGAAGTCTCCAAAATAAAATCAAAAACCAGATCACTTCCAGAAAGACAAAATTTAAACAGGCCAGCTAGCTGTTAAATTCAGACCCAATAACTAATGCCTTCATTTGACTATAGGCTAACTAGAAAGATATGACTAAAGACACTGTCATACTTGGAGAGCAACTCAATTCTTCAAAGTTCTCTTACTTGGAATTGCGACTGCGAGAAAGACTTAAGCTTTGTTGACCAAACAACCGCGAAGTAACATCAATGACAAATCATAAACCAAGCAGCTTTGCAGTTGAAACAATTGCATTACTTGTAGATTAACTGGGAACACTCAAAAACCAAAAGGAACAAGATAGGTTGATGTTGTTCTCACGATCAACCAAAACAAAAAAAGAAGAGCTATGAAGCAATTTAAGTCGATCAAAATAAAATTAAGTGTTAAGAAGCAACTCTGGTCAATGAAAACAAAAAGAAGAGGTAAGCAGCAAGTCTAGTCAACCAAAAACTGAAAGAAGCAGCAATTTTCTAGTAAACAATTTCTGAGCATGAAGATACAACTTATAAGATGGCATTACCTGCCCCCTCCAAATCGGCAGTTACGGTCCCAAGCTTTACAGCAAGTGGATAACCAGTTTCTCTGTAGTGGTTAACAGCATGATCATTACCACCAGTTCCATCCCAATTTTTCCTACCACATAGGATAGTTCCATCAGTTAGATTCAGCCAAAGATTGTCAGTCTTATCACATTTTGCACATTTCCAGCCCACAGGTGGAACAGCAACACCATTGTCAAGCTGTTGCAGATCCTTAGCATATTTACTGACAAGTTTCTTGTCAGCAGTCCAGGAAGCAAGTTGCTCTTTTCTCTCAGCACCTTCAGCTAGTAAAATAGCATCAACAGCCAATCTAACCTGCAAGTTTGTGATCAACATAAGCAATATTTAAATGTTTCATTTTACTCTAAACACAGGAAACCTGTGAAAGGATATTAAAAGAGTAAGTTTACCTTCTCGGGTAATTCCACTGACGGGAAAGGAAGAGTGACATTATCAGGCAATATAACTATTTCATAGACTTCTTCGTACTGGGGTTCACTGTTGTCAAACCCTCCATCAAGACCTAGAAGGAGAAAGGCATAATCCAAGTCAATTTATCAACTAAACTTCAATCCCGAATTAGTTGGGGTAGTCTAAACTTTGTAAACTGATAAATATTAGAAAATGCGAACTTCTATGGTCCTTTATTCTTCTTTTTTCCTTTTTCGGACTAGTTTTGGAAGATCGTGCTATACTAGATGTGAAATATTTAAGTACCTATAGCCAAGAGAGTGGGCTTTTTGGAGGGTCTATCTTCAGCATCTGTCTTCTTTGACTGCTTTATATGCAAATAAACTGGGTTCCCAGTCTTCTCATAGTTCCAACCTACATAATCCCTTCCAAATGCAAGAAAAGTATTCATATCAACAAACAGCCCGCCCTCGGATTTCTGGAAAAACAGCAAGGAAAAGTTACCAATTGTAACTAAATCAATAGCAACTGCTTAATAAATGAAGATATATTTCCTAAATGAGCATTAGTGAACACAGATGGAAAAAATCAAAACTAATAAGCCAGCACCGGCATGTCATTTCATAGAGGCTATGCCACCACTACTACCTGTCAATCTCAAACTAGCTGGGATTGGCAGCATGAATCCTCTATACTGTTCCACTCTACTTGGAAACAAATCATACGATATACTAATCAACTGCAGGCTTCTAATCGAATCGGAGTGAACCATAAACCCTAGAACCCTACAGGATTTAACATTTGACCTTACAGAAAATGGTCAAAGCCAAGAACTTCAACCTAGAAAATTGAGTGGACGACTTCTATTTATTACTAATTATGGACTATGCATATGAATCTTCTATGTCTATTCCGAACTATTTTGACTCTAGTCCACAGCTTCATAGCCGCTTTAGGAAAACAAATCACTCGCAATACTAATCAACTGCAAGCTTCTAACCAAATCGGAGTGAACTATAAACCCTAGAAAAACTCGTGAACTCTATGGGATAAACATGCACTGACCTAGCAAAAAAATGGCACAAGCACGAGAATTACCACCTTGAAAACTCAATCGACGTCTCCAAATAAACTCTATAATCGCAAAAACTTCGAGCAGCCAAACAAACGATAATGAAGTAAAATTAAAGCGAGATGACTTATTCAGGTCGGAATTGAAGATTACCGGAGTATCGAAAGAAATGCAGCACTCATGCTTGTAGATACGAGTAGTTGGCTCTGGAATCCGAACACGGGCAAGGTTCGATCGGAGGAGCTCCATAGGGTTCTTCGTTTTTCTCGCGAATAGATTCTTCTGTAACAATCGCCGACAGCGAGGGCAATAAGAGTTTGAATGAAGTTCAAAACAAGCAGAAGAGATTTGTATATATTTGTTTGGATTCTTTGCTCAAATATTCAGCAACCGCCTTTCTCCCAATTCCCAAATGAAGAAAGTAAGTTTAAGGAGTATGAACTTAACATTATGTAGTAGTACTAGTAGTAGGTCTTCCATTTTCTGGGGACTCCTTTGGCCATATTAATTATTTAT
>JACEIK010000843.1:151342-204432 GCA_018107945.1 Datura stramonium
CCTGCAAAACAACACTAATCATGTTGGTTAGTATAAATTCACATTTTAACTACAAATCACATGAGAATGCACAAATAACGATAGATAAACAAGACGAAATTAAGCATTTGAGTATCACTTGGGCATATAATTCTAACCAAGATCACTTGTCGAGCTAGCTCGACTTGCCTAGCTTCTTCAGTTATGCGGGCATCTCTTTTCTCTTGATTTTCCATCCTTCGCAGTGTTCTTTCATGTTAGAGATCCTATGGAATTAGGGGGTTTCCACTCCGACGAGTACTTGGCATTCACCAAGTAAGTACCTGGGGATATCCAAAAGCAAAAAGAAAACATAGTTCAGGAAATAATAACCAAAAGTCAAATATAAGCAATTAATGTAATCTTAGCAGTATTCCACAGTGACGATGCCACTTTTTGATAATTCTCAAGCTCAAACTTCCTAACAAAGTATGAAGTGGATGTTGTAAATAAAGAACACAACTCAGAGGTTGGGGTCGAACCCACAGGGAATATGGAAGATCTAGACTAATGCCGGTAAGTGAACTTGTTGGTGAATTATATCCAATTTGTGGTTTTCAAGAAAAAATGGTAAATAAAAGATTAAAATTGTGATTTAAATCAAGAATTTAAAACAACTAGGGTAAGTGTTCCCCATGGATTCATAACTACTTCGGGTATACACACGTGATTAATCCCAATGCTTAGTTGTAGAACTGATAACTAGGGTTCATCCAAATGTCTAGTTTATCCCTATTGGATGACTATACTTAATCACTAGGTCGGGTCTTATGAGCGATTTCAAGCTAACCGTTATCAATATGTTCCAAATTTAACTCTCCTGCGACCACAACTCAAGTTAATACAATGATTGTAAAGATCAAGGCTTTATTGTAATTCTCTTTTCCTAATCTCTACCTCTCTAGGCTCAAGAAAGTAAAGAATTCGGGAAAGTCCTATGTTGTACACCGTTAAGAAACATTTAAACATGAAGAGAATACAATACAAGCTTTCTCATTGGTTTTGAATAACTTTTGTGCAACCCTAATTTGTTAATCCTCCATGGTTTTCACAACCCATAGTTGTGGAGATTTTAGCCTCTCATGGTTGTAAGATTGTAATTTGCATTCATAGACAAACACATAATTAAATACTTACAACAACAATTGGAAGGAAATCAGATTTGATTATCTAAGAACAACCTAAAGAACATTGTAAGAAATCAAGAATTTGATCCCAAGAATTGTTCCTCAAGACTCTATAAAAATTCACAAAAGTAAGTATTCACACGTGTACTAACTAAGTTCTATCCTCCTCTGACTAAAATAAAACATAGAGGATATTTATTCAGACATTAGAAACCTTTTCCTAAGCTAACAGGGAGTTTTCCCTATCTCGTGCCGACTATGCCACGATTTGTCCTACAACCTGTAGCAGGATTGTACGGGTCGTACCTTCTTTCCGTAAGTTCCTGGATGGTGCAGATTTGGCAAAGTGTTGGCATGTTGATATGACTAATACCTTTATCCTTTGAGTCGTACATTGCTTCTATGGTTTGGCCCTGAGAACTCTAACATCTTCTGGAATTCTTCATGAGTGTTCTGGTATGACTCATACCTTCTTTCCATGACTCGTAGTGTCTGTAGTTCCTGAAGTTTGGGAAAGTACTAAAAATTTTCTAAATTTCACCATGGCTCCTGGTACAATTCATACATTAGTGCCACGGTTTATGAGCCAATTCATGCCAGGAGTCTGCCTTTGTGCAATTTCTTATGAATATTTCCACGACTCCAGTTACGACTCGTACCATCGTGGTACGGCTCGTACTGAGAGTCATATGTTGCCTTCTTCCCAATTCAGCCTTCTGACTTTTATCACGGTTCTTAGTACGACTCGTACAATTAAGGTACAGTTCATACTTAAACTGGTACTTTGGTTGCTTTTCTGCAATTTGAGGCTTCTTTTGCACATATTTGCTCAAACACTTACTTTCCTTGAAATCAAAGTAAAAGTGCCTTATATCCATATAAACATTCATTAAAGGTATTGTGGACGAATCATATTTTGAGGGAGCTATGTGTTAAGCTGTAGTAGATATGATGGCTAGATGCCAACATCTATTTCCTTTCGGCTCAGTTGCGGCTTGAGGTATCAGTTTCCTCCCTAGTACTCTTTTCAATTTCATGTTCATTTCATGTGCCCCAGTTTATTTCATGTCAATATATGCATGTATGATCTATGAATTCAGTTCAGTCGTGTATTTTAGTCCGGAGTTAGTCACTCCGACAGTTTTCAGCTTTAAATGTTTAGTATTTGATATGGCAGTTGCATTTCTCAGCTCTGTTGTATGTTTACCCACATTCGAGGATGAATGTTCCCAAGGGGAAGATATTGTAATACCCTAAAAGCCCTAACATAAGACCCGAGGGTTAAAATGGAGAATAATAGGATTTTCTGCACCAGGTCATAGGATGAGCCGCCCAGTGACCCATGAGGTGCACCACGACTCGTTAATTGACTCATAGGGAGGAGGGTGGACTTAGTTGGAATTTTGGTTTTGAGGTTGACCATGGGTGAGAGAACGAGTCGTGGTTATCCCCACGAGTCGTCAAGTGGGCCTTGGTCAGGAGTTTGATTTGGGTGTTGAGAAGTTGGCAATGTCCCCAACGACTAGTCACCACGAGTCGTCGGGCACACCACAAGTCGTGGTGTCCCTTTTGGTGACCAGTAGAGTTATTTTTCTAGTGATGGCAATGGCAGGCAAATGACGAGTTGTTCCCCCAAACAAAGATTTGTCTAGTCGCTTGTTGGGACTGGCAGTGTATATTTCCTGTGAATTTATTAAGGGTTTTACCATAATTCCTAAGTTCCTAAGGTCTAAACTACATCAATTTAAGCTCAGTTAGGATTGTTTTAAGAGGGTTTAGATCATTCTAAATCACTCCTCTCCATGCATGCAGGACGAGAAGGCTCCTAGGGGTGATCAAGGCTAAAATCCATCAATTCTCCTTCAATTTCCTTTGGGCATTCAAGGAAGAGTGTAAGATCAACTTACCCAAGTATGAGGCTATGAGTGAGGGTTCCTTTCACTCTCATGCTCTAGATTCTTCTCAATTCCATGAAATCCCAATTATAGATTCAAGTTTTATAATCTATGGGGGTTGTTCCAATTATGAGTTTCTCTATGAACTATCTATGGGTCAATTTCCTTCATGTATTATATCATGTTTTATGATCTATGGACAGATTTTATAACTATTTTTTATTATAAATCTATGGTTTTAAATTTAATTGAATTATGGCCAAGTATGCATGCTTCATGAAGACTCAAGTTATGACCCTATTATGAATTTGATCCTATCAAGTCTAAATTATGATTTACGGATTATGTTACAAATTATCTTCAATCATTCACCATGGATTTATGAATGTAAAGTATATACTTGTTTACAAGTATGCATGGATTTCATGATATATGAATTTATGACTCTTGGCCAACTCATGGGCCCTTATTTATGGAAATCATGTATTTCAAGTATGACCAAGTATTTTATGTTATTATTGGCCATGAACATAATGAATGATTTATAATTATGATATGAGCCTCATGTGCATTTTTTTTGGATCAATGTCTAGCACCGAGTAGACCCGACGTTTTAGGTAAACCTCGTGGTCTCAAAACTGCGTGTCATCGTAGGTTTATATATACAAATTTTAAGGTTATTAGATCCCCGTGATATCACATTATGCACGTCCCTTGCCTGGAAAGCCTGGGATGGCTTTGTCCACTTAAGCGGGATAGTTCGGGCATCATATAAGCTCTATCATGATGGTGTTGGTTATGAAGAGTCCTCCCATTGTTCCTCATGATTTATGCATGGTTATGTAATGTTACATTGGCTCAAGTTATGTTTTATAAAGTTTACTCTTATGGTTATGATTATGACTGGTTTATGAATGGTTTGAAAACTTTGAGTCCTTATATTTACCATATGATATTTACTTTATGATCATGCTGTCCCACTCTTATGAACTCTTATGCATTTTAACTGTCCCTTTTTACTTACCTTGCATACTCAGTATATTCCAAGTACTGACCGCATACTCTATGGTGTATCATTTCATGATACAAGCTCGACATTCATGTTCAGCCCCGCCATTAGTTGATTCTCAGAGTTTGCATCCCTATGCCAGCGTTGGTGAGTCCTCATCCTTTGAGGACATTCAATTATCTATAGTTATGTTCTTTCAGTTACAAACTTTTGTCGAGCTAGTTGGGGAGACTGTCCAATCAGCTCATCAGTTATGTTAGAGGCTATTCAGAGATTATGCAGAAATCAACTTGTCTTCTTTGATTCGATATTAGCTTGATAGTATGTAAACTTTTGTTATTATTTATGTTAGACTTTCTCTATTTATGTTGAGTTTTAGATGTTATGTTCATGTCATGGGTCGACTTGGAGCCTCTCGGGGTTCTTTGTCCTGTGTCTCGAGCCGGGCCTATGTTCGGGTAGTGACAAGTTGGTTCTATAGTTTTAGAATTTTGCTGATCCCAAGTATTCCATCTCCATCATTGCATACATAGTCTATGTATAAGTGTGATGACCCATTCTTCTTCTTTTAAAATAATATTGGTGCTCCATAGGGTTCTATAGACAAACAGATATGACCAACTTCAAGGGACTCCTTCAATTGGTTCCTTAGCTCCTCTAACTTGGGCGGAGCCATGCTGTGTAGGAAATATGCGGGTGATTTAGCCCCAAGCTCCAACTTAATCTTATTATCCACTTCATAGCTATAGCACAAGTTCTTTGGCAGCTCATCGAACGTAACATCTTTGTTCTCTTAGAGTATCTTTTCTATGAAAGAGGGTAGTGTTTACTAGGAACCCTAGTCTTTCTCTAAACATTCAATGGTTACCATGAACGTTAGTTTCCCATTCTTGAGCTTCTTTCCAAGTTGCATAGCTGATAGTTGTGTTTGTCTCTATCCTTGTAGTATTGTCACTATGGGAATCATGCAAGATCTTTCTCACTCCATAACCAAGAGTAGTTGGAGGTATGGATCAATCAAAGTATGGCATTGTTTAAAGAACTCTTACCCTAGAACAACATCAAAGATATCCATTATTGTGCCGGTAAAGTTTGTCGTACCTTCCCAATTGGCCAATTTGACACCACAACATTGGTTACACCATGAGAATTTTCAGATTTGACTTTTATGGTCTTGGTCAGAGAAATATTTGAAGCGAGCTCCAATTCAAGTCTTTTTTGCTACAGCCTTGATCACAAAATTATGAGTTTGCTCTTGTGTCCTTCAGTGCATGAGGGGGCTTGTTGTTAATGGTGATGTCCACATACTGATGGTTATTATTGCTAGGATAGATAAACTGCTTCTTAATAGTGCCACTTAATCCTATCGTACTCAATTGTGTCACGCTTATACTTTTTTTTTGTGTCCCGGCTCGAGCCTACACCCTGACTGTGACACGAGACCTAGAATCATGAATGGCTCCAAGCTAACCCATGGTACATGTGTAACATAACCCTAAGCAAACACTAGGTAGAATAAATCATAACACAAAGTATGAGGGGAAGTCTAGATACCATAAAGCATAAATAGGACTACAAGTCAACACCACTAAGAATCTACACATAAATGTCTAAAAAGCCTCTAACCATAAGAGGAGCTATTGGGACAAGCACCCAACTAGCTTGGATAAGTTTGAAATTAAAAGTCATAAAAGAAAAATATAAGGATAAATTTATGTCCTTGGATAATGAAGACTCAACCAAAGTTGAGACTGGGCTGAACTGGGGCAAGAGAGAATCTAATGACGGGGCTAAGACTGATCACCCTAACCTATATCAAGAGACAATATAACACAAAAGTATGTGATCAGTACTTTGAATATACTAAGTATGTAGGATAAGTAAAATATTATAGTAAAATGATATTCTGAAATCATAAGTATAAGATAAGATAAAACATGATCTTCTAATCATAAACTAAGTATAATGGCTCAAGGTTCTCAAAATCAAATCATAAAGCTGGACATAACTGAAATCATAGGTAAAATATCATAAAGTGTATATTGATACAAAATATCATAAGTCATAATATCATGAATCATAAACATGAACATGTGTAGAAAATCATAGAACAGTGGGAGATTCTTATAATCGACATAGTCCACGTGAGCACATGTGGAGCCCAACTTGTAATCCTAGCTGGGGGGTGTGTTCATACATTGCCAAAGGTAAGAACCAAGAAGGCGTGATAGCACTCATGGGCCCATTCAGGCATGGGAGACACTCTCAAGGAGGACCCATTCATATATATGGTGACACGTAATTCTGAAACCTAGGTGTGCTGGAACTTCGACCTACTCAGTGTTAAATAGTACTTCGAAAATATACATAATTCTCATATCATAATCATGAAACATGGTTTTGCATGGGGTAGTTAGAAATTATGAAATTCAGAAATTTCATAACATATGTGAACTAGCCATAAAAATAATGCTGAAAATTCAACCATGATACATAAGCTTGAGATTGATGAAATTCATACATAATTGAGTAAATCGTCATAAATTGAAAGTAGAGATTCATGAAGGTTTTTCATTAAAATAATGTAATTATAGTAATAAAACATAATTAGAATCATGAGAGAATCAATTTCATAAGAGATCATGGAGTTTTTCATCAAAAAGGGCCTAACCTTAGAAATTCATGAAAATCATAGTGGGAGACTTAAAGGAATTGAAATCATGTAATGATCTTGAGATGGAGCATGAATGTGGAACAAATTCTCCATTCATGACCCAACATACCTGGTATTTGATGGATTCTTTCTTAAACTTGAGACCTAGGAGAATTGAGGAAAAGAAGAACCCTAATTACTTGAGAGCTTTGAGAGCTTTGATCTTCAATCTACGGTGTTTTTGAGAGGAATGAGAGTTTAAAGTAAAACCCTCTAACACACCCTTTAGGAAGCCATAATGACCTAATTTAGGAGTTCAAATAATAAGAAATTAGTAGGATGCCCTTATAAAAATGAGTTGAAAAACTGCCCTGCCAGCCTTCACGGGTCGTACCATGACTCATGGTGACATACCATGGGTCGTGATATGCAATTCGTGGCTTTGGGTGACTTAAAATCTTGTTGAAACTCTAATAACAGATACTTAGCATGAGTCGTACCTTGATATCATGAGTCATAACATGACTCGTTGTGTCCGGGCTTCTCCTTTGTACGTCAAACCTAATAGTGCTTCCCCAAACATCTCCTAACTTTTTACTCTAAATCTGAATGACGCAAAGTCGGATGAGTTGAAATGTCACAACCCAAGTGGCTGTGATCGGAACCCACACTATACCACCCAGTGTACGAACCAACGAATCCCCGCTTATAACCCAAATCCGACACAAATACGAGTAAATCACATCATAAAATAAATAGAGGAACATTGATCAAGTTAAAAGAAACATATTCATAAAACTGTCTAGTACATCCCTAAAACCTAAAAGTCATTGTACATGAGGACATCTACCTTGCACGGTCTAAAGGAACAAATTAAGAAAATTAAAAAAAGTCAATGTCTGGACAAAAGACATCTGTTGTGGTGGAATCAAAGCAACCCAACCTGATCCACTCACCTTCACTTAGCTTTGTTGTTTTCTCTAAAGATGGGGTCGCAATGAACTTCTTGGATCAAGGTTTTCACTCAAAAAAAGTGCAGGAATAACATCAATAAAAAAAAGTACTGGTAGGCATCATCAGCCGAGCTTAAATAATAAAATATATAAAGAGAAAAAACAATATGTAATTATCCCAAAACATAATTTCAGTAAATAATACTCACTTAGAAATTCAATTTGTGTAGGGTGTTGGCCGGTCTTCTAATACCCTAAAAGTCCCTAAGATCAAGCCCGAGACTTATAGTCAAATAGCAAAAAAATCTACAAAAATCCTTAGAACGACTTGACGTATGTGTCGCGGTTTGAAGTCAAGCATTGTGGGAGCAGTCGTCGTAAGAAGCAGTTACTGCTGGCAAGTGATGATGACTCCTGGTACTAGTCATAGGAGGTACGATGAGTCGTGGTGCCGTTCATCCTAAGAAAGCCTAAAAAATAGATGGAAGGTATACTGGCCCATACCAAAAGTTGTGGTTGGATGGTATGACTCGTGGTTAGGGGTCGTGGTTTGGGTTTGCTTAGGGAAAACCTGATATAGCGAGTAATGGTACGAATCATTATTGGAAACAACAAGTCATGGTGAGTTTTCGTGGTTTCAGAATCAGGGAACTAGAAAATGGGACTGGCAAGCAATGGAAAGAAACCACGACTTGTGTTTAGGTGGTACGACTCGTGGTACAAGTCTTGATGACTGACAGTCAGCTCTTTTTTATTACGTTTTCCCAGGGGTATTTTTATAACTTCCTAAGCTTATAACCTATAAGTGACGTCTTTTCGGGTTTCTTAAAAAGTGTATTAAGGGGTTTAACCTAGCCTAAGTCATTATTCTTTAAAAGAAACAATAGATTGAAGGTGTTCTTAGGATCAAGGCTAGGGTTCTTAAACAAATCTATTCAAATCTTTCTTGGGTTCTCTGGACAAGTTTAGGGGTCAATTACTCAATTATTTAGAGTTATGAATAGGGGAAATTCTTCCACCCTCATGCCTAATTTCATCCATATTCTATGATTTCAAGTTTCCAAGCATGTCATGTTAAAATTCAAGGGTTTAACCCAATTCAATGCAATCTTCCATGCTATCTCTATGGGTTCAATTCTCTCATGTTTTAATTGATGCTTTATGACTATTCGGACAGATTTGACTCTCAATTTACTTATTAATTTATGATTTAAAGTTTATGAAGATTATGCCCTATTATGCATGATTTATGAATTTCAAGCTTATAAGCCCATGATTTCAAGTATGATGAATTATCGAAGTATGCATGAATATTTATTCTTAAACTTATCATTCCATGATTTTGAAATTATGAAGCCTTATTCAAGTATGTATGGATATCATGAAAATTCAAGTTTATGTATCATGGCCAATTGTGGCACTAATTCCATGGCTAGTTCATGTATGTCAAGTATGATTATGATTTCATGATTTTAAACTAGCCCATGCAAGATCAAGTATGTTTTCACGATAATGATTATGAGCCATACAGTGCAGGCTAGGGGTTCAGGCAAACCCCAAGTTTCAGAACTACGTTCCATCATAGGTATAAATTCATGTTCAGACCTTACAGGGATTCACGAGTGATATCACTCCATAATCGTTTCTTGCCTTGACAAGCTTGGGACGGCTCTACCCACTTGAGCGAGTTAGTTGGGGAATAATGTAAGCTCCATCATGATGGTGTCGGTTAAGATTAAGCCTCCCATTGTTTCTCATGTTTTCAGTTACTCATGTTCATGAGTTATGATATTATATTTTATAGAATATGTAACCCATTGATTAGTTTATGAGTTTTCACTTAAGGTTTCAAGTTTGGTACATTACATGATTTCTATTTCTAAACCTTGGGTCATTATGTTCAGCTTGTGATGAATATCTCATGATTATGGTTACCTTAGAAATATGGTTTTTAGCATGTTGTCTTTACTCTCATGTTGTATCTTATTTAATATTCATGATTTCAGGCTATCATTTTACTAGCATGTTTTACTTCTCTACATACTCAGTAAATTCAAAGTATTGAACACATACCCTATGTTATATTGTCTCATGATATAGGTTCGAGTGATCCATCTCAATCTTCTTGTTAGCTCGCTCCTGCTCAGTCCAGTTCTATCCCAATTTTGTATAGTCCTTATGATCCGAGGATGTCATTTTTGATCTTTTGTTAATGTCTTTTTGTTGTAGAGTTAGCGAGCTACTTGGGGGTGTTGTTCGATCAACTCATCATATGTTTAGAGGCTTTTCAAAACAACTATGTGTAGATGGTTTAGCGATTTTGGTTCATGTTTATATGCTATGCAAACTTCCACTTATATCATATTCATGCTTTAATTCCGCTTATCTATGCTCTTATTCATGCTATGTATGTGTCATAGGTTAGCTTGGAGCCATTCGTGGTTCTAAGTTCTGTGTCTCGGTCCAAGGTCCAAGGTTAGGTTGTGAAAAACATGGTATCATAGCAAAGGTTTAGATGTGTCCTATGATATCTAAAAGTTGTATTATGTAAACTTTTTTCCATTGGTGTGAAGAGAGCGATACATATGGAGAAGAGGCTATCTGACATTTTAGGAGATTTTCCTTCTTTCATGATCTATGTCGTGCGATGAAGTACATCTCTCTACTCCTCTAACTCGTGCTATATGAGTTTGAAAAACTATACCTCCCCACTATGTCAATGGAAGAAGAAATGACGATAGAAATGGCCATGGAAAGGAAAATAGAGTGTACATCAGCTAGCCCCCACTAGCTCCAGCTGATCCTTTGCCGTAGCAGGTTACTCATGCCGAGTTTAGGGTAGCATCTTAGATGTTACCACATGTAACACCCCAAAAGTCCCTAAGATCAGACCTGAGGGTTTGATTGAAAAATATATGTAAATCTGAATAGGTCACAGAATGACTCGTCAGGTGACCTATTAAGTCACTCGTTAGATCGTTGAGTGACCTATTAAGTGTGCAGTGATGGAGAAAATGTTATATCGTGTGTACTTAACGGATGGAGGAATGAGTCATCAAGTAACTTAAAAACTCATTAAGTGACCGTTGAGTGAAGGAAAGATCAGAGTTTGGGTTATTGCTCTAGTGGCGACGGGTCAGACAATGACCCATAACTTGACTAAACATATTATCAAGTGGGTTGTTGGGTTTTGCAAGTTCATTTTTCAAGTTAGTTCATTAAGGATGTTTTCATAATTTCCTAAGTTTCTAACTCCTAAACTAAGTCATTTTAAGCATAAGAAGAAGGGTTTCAAAGGGTTTTTTTCATCTTAAGCCGTCATTCAAATCCTAATACCCTCATTAGAAGATCAATTCCTCAAGTGAAGCAAGCATTCCCCATCTTCATCCTCTTCAATTTCTCTTGGGTATCAAATCCTAGAAAAATTCTTCAAGCCCAGGTATGTATGACCATGAATGGGGGATTTATTTCATCCTCATGCCAATTTCTTCTTTAACATGAGCTCAAGTTTCCAAATAAGTATGTTGCTAAGGTTTCTTCTTGATTTATACTCATGATTTTAGACTATCATTTTACTAGCATGTTTTACATACCTTGCATACTTAGTACCTTCAAAGTACTGATCGCATATTCTATGTTATATCATCTCATGTTATAGGTTTAGGTGATCTAGCTCAGTCTGGTCGATATCTTGCTTCCGATTAGTCCGGTCCAATTCCTACTTAGGTGAGTCCTCATACTCCAAGGACATTATCAGCTTACATTTTTACCATGTCTTTCAGTTTAAGGTCTAGTGAGCTAGTTTGGGGTGTTGTCCCATCATTTCATCGCAGTAGTATAGGATTTTCAGACTATCATGTATAGACAATTCAATATTGTTGATTGTGTTTACGCTTTTGGCCTTATGATATTCAATCTTCCACATATATCATGATCATGCTTTATTTCTACTTAGTGAGGCTCTTTTTATGCTATGTATTTACCATGGGTTAGGTTGGACAATTCGTGGTTCTAGGTCCCGTGTCTCGGTCCGGGGTCTCAGCTCGGGCCATGACAAACTGGGTATCAGAGAAAAGGTGTAGGTGTATCCTAGGGTGCCTAAAAGTCGCATTAAGTAGATTCTTTTCCATGTTTTTGAAGCGCGCCACACTTTTGGGGAAGAGGCTACGAGATGTTTTAGAAAATTTCCCTTCTTTCATGATCCATGTCATGTGATAAAGTACCTCTCTATTATTCTAACTCATTCTATACACATTTGCAGAAATACGCCTCCACGTTGAGCCAATAGTAGAAGAAATGGCAACGAAAATGACCATGGACATGGGAATAGAGGTGGATATCCGCTAGCCCCACCAGCTCCAGAGGATCCTTTACCTGAGAAGATCACACTTGTCGAGTTTAGGGCGACATTTTCGATGTTCGCACAGGCCATGGCCACTTAGGTTAACCTGCAAGTGATGGCCTATGATCCTTTAAATGGGAATGAAACAACGCAAGATTGCGAGAATTACTCAGGATTAACCCACTTGAGTTTCTTTTGGTTGAAAGTGGATGAGGACCCACATGACTTCATACAAGCGGTGAAAAAGATTACCCAGATTATAGGAGTGACTGGATAGGAGAGTGCGGACTTAGCCTCCTTTCAGCTTAAGGGGGTTGCTCATATATGGTTCCATTAGTGGAAGGACATCAGGGGAGTTGGAGTGGTTCCCATGGGTTAGGATGAGTTTACTACTTTCTTGGACAGGTTCTTTCCAAGATAGTTGAGAGAGGAAAAGGTAGCTAACTTCGTCAACCTAAAGCAGAACAACATGATTGTCTAGGATTATGCCTCAGAGTTTACCTAGTTGTCCAAGAATGTGCTAGAGATCGTTGTTGATCCAAGAGCTCATATGAGCAGTGTTCGTGAATGTGGTGGAAGATTCCTTGGTCAAGGAATGCAGAACCACCATGCTAATCAATGACATAGATATCTCTAGATTGATTATATATGCCCAGCAAATAGAGGCAGAGCAGATGAATGAGAATGAGAGGGAGGCTAAGTGGGAAAAGACAGGGAGCTATGTGCAGTTCCAACATATATCTAGTGGTGGACATCGCCCTCATACCCACCAAAGATTGCCAGCTCCAGCCTCATCATCAGTCAGTGTTCTGTCTACACCCAGACATGATCAGAGGGGTAGGGCGTCAAGCTCAAGAGGCTAGGGGAGCATAGTAGGGGAACTTTTCTAGCCTATGTGAGGTGTGGAAAGAAAAACCCTAGATGATGCTTAGTTGGCTCAGATTCTTGTTTTAGGTGTGGAAAACCCAGACACAGACTCAGGTATTTCTCTTCAACTAGATAGGGCGATGGCGAGGTATGTACCCGAGCCACCGGTTAGCAGCTCCAGTATCTCTCCCATCTTAGCAAAGTTCCTCATTTAGTGTAGTAGGTAGATGGCTCCAAAACAGGTTTTATGCACTTCATCTGTTAGGAGCAGGAGGTCTCTCCTAATATTGTCATTGGTATGTTACGAGTATTCCATATTGATTTGTATGCATTGTTAGATCCAGGGGCCATATTGTTTTTTGTCACTCCTTATGCTGCTATTAGTTTTGAAGTCAATCCCAAAATCCTGTCAGAATCGTTCTTAGTCTCTACTTCTATCGGTGAGTCGACTTTAGCTCGACAGGCATACAAAAATTTCCCTATCATGATTCTTTAGAAAGTCACCTCAGCCATTTTAGTGGAGTTAGATATGATTGATTTTGAATTTATATTTGGTATAGATTGGCTACATGCTTGTTATGCCTCAGTCAATTGTAGACCCCATACGGTAGAGTTCAGGTTTCCCGGTGAACCAATCCTAGAGTGGAAGGGTAGTTCAGCGATGCCTGTAGGTCGTTTTATTTCCTATCTCAAGGCTAGGAAGGGGATCTTTAAGAGCTGTGTATATCATCTAGTTCGGGTTAAGGATTCTATGCTTGAGACCCCAACTCTTTAGTCTGCGGTATATGAGTATCTAGAGGTGTTTCCAAATAATCTACCAGGAGTCCCTCCCGAGTGGGAGATTGAATTTGGTATTGACCTTCTCCCTGATACACAGCCTATATCCATTCCTCCTTACATAATGGGTCTACCCGAGCTAAAAAAGTTGAAAGAGCGGTTGAAGGATCTCTGAGATAGAGGTTTCATTAGGCCTAATAAGTCCCCATGGGGTGCCCTAATTCTCTTCATTCGAAAGTAGGATGGTTCCTTTAGGATGTGCATTGATTATTGACAGTTGAACAAGGTCACCATCAAGAATAAGTATCTCCTCCCTAGGATTGATGACTTGTTTGACTAGCTTTAGGGTGCTAAGGGCTTTTCAAAGATAGACCTTAGATCCGGCTATCATAAGCTCAGATTTAGGGAGAATGACATTCTGAAGACAGCCTTCATGACTCGATATGGTCACTATGAGTTCATAGTTATGTCTTTTGGACTAACAAATTCTCCTGCATCTTTTATGGACTTGATGAACATGTGTTCATGCAATATTTGGATATGTTCGTGTTTGTTTTCATGGATGATATTCTCATATACTCTCGGAGCATGGAAGATCATACCTCTCATTTGAGAATGGTGTTGCCGACTCTCAAGGATAACCGACTATTTGCTAAATTCAGCAAGTGTGAGTTTTAGCTAAACTCAATAGTATTTTTAGGCCATGCAGTGTCTAGCGAGGGTGTGCAGGTGGACTCCCAAAAGATAGAAGTGGTGAAGAATTGGCCTAGACTTGCCAGTCCTACAAATATTAGGAGCGTTTTGGGTTTAGCTGGCTACTATAGGAGGTTCGTAGAAGGATAGTTGTCCATTGCAACACCATTGTCTATCTTGACCCAGAAGAAGATCAAATTTTAGTGGTCCGATGCTTTCGAGAAGAGTTTTCAGGAGTTAAAGACTCGACTCACTTCATCTGCAGTATTGATGATCTTGGGCATATTTATACGCCCAAGTACTATTTTATACCCATTTTATACCCATGTTTCTACCTTAATTTAAGAATAATCTCATGTATTTGGTGTAATTTGTGGCCATGGACTAACAAATATGATTAGCTCTATTTGTAGGTTGAAAGTGCCAATATATGAGCTCAATGTGAAGATAATGGTCCTAATCTTGAAGATAAATATTATGGGATGGACTGTGGATGGTGGGACAAGCTAAAAAGGACATTTGGTGTGAACTCCTTACAACGGAGAAGCATCGGGGTATTCAACAACGTGCCACAGAGCAAAGAATTAATTTATATGAGCAGGGGCTTAAAAACAGTGAGCATCCGTGACAACAAAGTGTCACGGAGGAAAATCTCTGTGATAGCCAGCATGTCACAGAGGCAAATCTCCACAATAGCCAGCGTTACACGGGGGCAGTTCACCATAGGCCAAATTTTTACAATTATAAAAGGAATAATTAGCAGTTTAATTGGACATCACAAAATATTTTTGGGAAAGCACAGAGGAGCGAAGGGGGAACGAAAGAAACTCACATAGGGTTTGAATTCGTTACTCCTCTTTTATCCATTCTTGTAAGTACTTTCATTCAAACCTGTTTATGAATAATTGTATGAACATGNTTATTTCGTGTGTCCATGTGGGGCCTTGTTTAGCTGTTCGTTTGAACATGAGTGGATAAAACCCTTCTTATAGGGTTGAGGCCACAAAACATGATTGTAAATGCATGAATTCATTGGTGGTTCAAGTTTTCTTTGTTGTTTTGTCTTGCATTATTGTTAATTATCATTTTGATGTTTGATACCATTGCAATGCACTTGTTAAGCATAGGCAAAAGCGAGAGAGAGTAACCCTAGGTTAGAACTAAGAATGCAAGGATCAAGTTCTTGTCATCAACATAGGATTCGTGGTTAGGATATGAATTACACCTAATTCGTCTTGCTTAATTAATTAAATGGGAAGGTAGCTAGACACTTGGGATTAAATTATCACATCACCACTCTTAGATGTAGTTGTGAAGTTAATTATAGGTTAAATGATTAGAGGTATGAAAGCCCATAATCAAGGGCATAAAACCCATAAACCACATCCACATTGTTAATTGCTCAAAAATTAGGACATCACATCCCCGCTCAACAATGTAGGTGTGAGACTAGTTTGTTATGTTTAGAGGCTCGAAAGACCATGAACATTGCATTTAACTTCGTGATACAACAAATTAATTATCAATACTTAAACTATTGTGAATTTGAGCATTGCTTGATTGTTAGGCCTTAACTCTAGATGCTTCTCATTACTATATTTCCGAATTATTTGTGATCACCATAGATTACAAACAAAAATTCAAATCCTTAAAATCAACACTTGTGAAATTTAATTTAGTACTTGAACTTGAATACTCGATGAAATAGTCCAGTCCCTGTGGGTTCAACATATGACTCTTAAAGAGTCACTTTACTTTCTTGTACGACCGCATACGCTTACATGTGCGCTTAGGCATAATAAGTTTTTGGCGTCGTAGCCGAGGATAGGCGAAATTTGTGAATTTCTTTTTTTTTTTTGTGTTGATTTAGAATTTTCTAAGTGTTGAAAAAAATATATTATTTTTAGATTTCTTTTATTTTTATTTTTAGTTTTATACCCTTCTTGATATGAAATCATGTAATACAAATGGGTTCAATGGTGGGTTGAAAACTCATATTTCAATTATTCTTGTCTGAATTGTGGAGAACCCCACTTGTGGCAACACTATCAAATATGCAACATATGTGGTGGTCAGGATGGTCATTGCAATGCTTATCAAAATTTGTAATCCCCCTCCCCCAAGCCCCTACTATAATCCTTATGTTATTTTTTATGAGTACAGGAATGATGAAAAGGAGGACTTAGAACACCATTCTTAGGTAGAAAACATGTTAAAACAGGTCCTTGAGCAGATAGAGGTGATGAGGAGCATATGGAAGTAATGTAGTTTCAGACGAAGGAAAACGGAGAGGACATAGAAATGATAAGCGCCAAGTTCACGGAAATAAAGGCTAAGGCTGAAGCTTGCATTGATTTGCAAGTAACGATCTTAGCTAATACTCAAGAAGGATTTCAAGGAGAAGAAAAGGGTGAGTTCTTGGAAAAAGCTTAACAACTAGAAGCTCTTGAGAGTCTCCGTGATGGTCTCACACATATGGCCAATCCATTCATGAAAGGGGGGATAGAATTCCAACCATTTGACATTCATGTGGAGGATGTTGATGTGAAAATGGTGTACAAAAGTAAGGAGGCAAAGAAAAATGTTGTTTAAGAGTTGAGGTGTATTGTACCCCACTCTAAGCATTTCTCTACATTAAGTTTGGTGTACAACCTAGAAGTAGAGTCTTCCAACATTATAGAGAAAGGTCTAGAGGAGAAACATTATACTCTGAAATTTGTTGAGTCTAAGAGACAGAATGACCTCATTTACTTAAGGGCCAATAAGGGTAAGAGGCGACATCTACTTCTTGGTCCGTTAAACTTTTTATAACCACCCCTAGAGCATAATAGTAAATTAGAAAATAAATTAGGGGTGAGATTGATATCTTCAAAGTGGAAGGAAAAGTGGTGAAACATGATGCTTCATGCCCCGACGTAAACGCAGGAGCTGCTTAGGAGGCAACCCAAGGGTACCACAGGTACAATTTCTTTTTCTTTATTTGTATTTTGCTTATCTTCACTTTTCGTTTTTGTTTTTGTTGGTGTGACTTAAGAATAGATTGAGAGAAAGTCTGAGTACCCTTAGAAGAGGAAGCTAAGGAGTATAGATAAACACAAGTGTGGGGTTGAGTATCCTCAAAATGAAAAATGGACAATACATGCTACTAGCTAGGCTTAGATGCCTCTTAAGGTATCTCTCACCTTTAGTATTGCGTTTAAATGATGCTTTGGGGACATAACATAAATTAAGTATGGGGTGAGGGGTAATTTCAAATTATGTGCTAAGTGATTTCGGGTGAATTTGGTGCTTGGTATAATATTGTTTGATGAAAAGTTCGAGTTGAGCACATTTCACCCATCCTTTGGTTTTTCTTTTTGGTTCTTTTTTGAAGGGGGGGGGGAACTTTGAACCGAGAATAAAAGTTTTTGTGTGTCTGTACATAGTGTCTTAGTCTTAGTGAAGGACTTTTCCTGGCGATTGATGGATGGCGACTATCTTGAGGAAAAATTAATCAGTAGGTTTTTGTATTTGAACCCTTAGCTGATTGACTGCTTGATGCTTTTGTTGAGTGTTGTACATTATTGTAAGAGGAAAGTAGAGTTTTAATTGTGAAGCATGTTGATAAAGATATGACTTTGTTTGAGACACCTAGGCTCTTGGATATGAATCTGTATGTTGTGCGCTTAATTGTTGAATTAATGTGATTAGCTATATTGAGATTCTGTATGGGTCTGTCTACAATTGAACATGTGCAGTGAATGTAAGGTTCTCCGTGTATTCCATTCTATCATGTAGTGGCTAGAAATTTTCTAGTATATTTGCAAAGTGAAATGAGGAAGGTTAAATGTAGGAGATGATGTCGGAATTTCTTTTAATAAGCCTATTTTCATCCTATACTTTACCTACCCTTAATGCATAATCCTAGTTAGCCCCATTGAGTCTTTAGCCTATTCTTTGATTATCCATATGAAAAGATTAATCCTTTTCTTTCAATAGCCTTTAATTTGATCAAAAACTCCTAAGTACTTAAGTGAAAAATGCATAAGAGTCAGAGGAGTAAGAATATTGAAAGGAAGAGAAATAGTTGGTAGTGGAAGTTTAAGAAAAGAGTAAAGGGTGCAATTGTCCAAAATGTCTAAGTGTTGGTAGGGAGTCGAAAAAAAAATAAAAGAATGTTTAATGCTTGAGTAATCCTTAATAATAACATAAGCGTGCTTAAAGAAATGGGGTAAACAAAATGGAAATTGAGAATTGAAAAGAACAAGAGGTGAAGTAAAAGAAGAGGATGTGCTTAATGAGCAAAAGTGATGTATTAAAAGCGCTTAGGGAAGATAATTACTATTACTGGCCAGAATAGTACCTACCCGTCCTTTAGATTACATTATAATCCAGAAAGTTCCATTTGATCTAACTTTTAGATGTCCTATATTAATAGAGTAATACACTAAGGCCAAGCATATGGGTCATTGCATGTTGCATGAGAACTTATTGTGAGAGTGAGTGTAATTGTATTCATATACCCATACATGTTATAATTTGAAAATTTGTGAGTAAAAATGGGTATGTCTATTGTTGTGAGGGCACATGTTTGAGGAAAGATAGGATTCATGTTAGACTTCTTGATTAGTTAATGTGCATGAGTTGCTGTGGTTGTAGAGTCAATTCTTGAGGTTAGGAAGTCTTAACTTGATTATACTTGGTTTGAATTGTGTTATATATATAGCATGCTTTATTTAAAATTCCTATCTAAATTGGTCATTGTAGCCTTAATTTGAGCCATCTTGCATCAATTGTTAATGTGTGAGTCTTCATTGTGCATGAGATGTAAAGAATTTGTTCGAGGACAAACAAGGCCTTAAGTTTGGGGTAGTGATCTTGAGAATATTTATACACCCAAGTACTATTTTATACCCATGTTTGTACCTTAATTTTAAGATTAATCTCATGTATTTTGTGTAATTTTTGGAGATGGACTAGCAAATATGATTAGCTCTCTTTGTAGGTTGTAAGTGCCAATGTATGGAGATTAATGTGAAGATAATGGTCCTAATCTTGAAGATAAATGTTAAGGGCTGGATTATGGATGGTGGAACAAGCTAATAAGGACATTTGGAGTCAATTTTGTTTCATGGAGAAGCATTGGGGCGTTCAACAACGTGCGACGGAGCAAAGAATTAATTTATATGAGTAGAGGCTGCTAAACAGTGAGTATCCACGATAGCTGAGTGTCACAGAGGCAAATCTCTGCGATAGCTAGCATGTCTCAGAGGCAAATCTCCGCGATAGCCAGCGTGACCCAGTGGCAGTTCACCACAGGCCAAATTTTTACAATTATAGAAGGAACATTTAGCATTTTAATTGGACATCACAAAATATTTTTGGGAAAGCATAGAGGAGCGAAGGGGGAACGAAAGAAACTCACCTAGGTTTTGAATTCATTACTCCTCTTTTATTCATTCTTGTAAGTACTTTCATTCAAACATATTTTTAAATCATTGTATGAACATGAGTGGCTAAAACCCGTCTTCTAGGGTTGAGGCCACAAGACATGATTTGATTGCATAAATTGACTGTTGGTTCAAGTTTTATTTGTTGTTTCTCTTGCATTCTTGTTAATTATCATCTTGATTCTTGATCACCATTGCAATGCACTTTTTAAGCTTCGGCAAAAGCTCGAGAGAGTAACCTTAGGTTAGAACTAAGAATGCAAGGAGCAAGTTCTTGTCTTAAAGATAGGATTCGCGGTTAGGATAGGAATTATACCTAATTCGACTTGCTTGGTTAATTAAACGGGGAGATAGCTAAACACTTACGATTAAATTGTCATATCACCACTCTCCGATGTAGTTGTGAAGTTAATTCTATGTTAAATTATTAGAGGTACGAAAATACATAATCGAAGGCATAAATCCCGTAAAGCACATCCACATTGTTATTTGCTCATAAATTAGGATGTCACATCCCTGCTCAATGATGTAGGTGTAAGACTAGTTTGTTATGTTTATAGGATAGAAAGACCATAAACATTGCGTTTAACTTCGTGAGACAACAAATGAATTCCCAATACTTGAACCATTATGAATTTGAGCATTGCATGATTGTTAGGCCTTAACTCTAGATGCTTCTCATTACTGTATTTCCGAATAATTTGTGGTCACTTTAGATTTAAAAACAAAAATTCAAATCCTTAAAATCAACACTTGTGAAATTTAATTTAGCACTTGAACTTGAATATTCTTTGAAATAGTCCAGTCCCTGTGGGTTCGACATCCGACTCTTAAAGAGTCACTTTATTACTTGTACGACCGTGTACGCTTGCGCGTGCACTTAGGCGCAACAATTGACCCTACTAGAGGGCACGAATGACTTTGTTGTGTGTTTTGATGCCTCTAGGGTTAGTCTTGGTTGTGTGTCGATACAACATGGTAAGGTCATCGCGTATGCCAGTAGGCAGCTTACGACTCATGAGAAGAATTATCTTATGCAGTACCTGGAATTGGCAGCTGTTGTATTTGCTTCAATGATTTGGAGACACTACTTGTATGGGGTGCATATGGATATGTTCACGAACCACAAAAGCCTTCAGTACATGTTCACTTAGAAGGACTTGCATTTGCGACAAAGCAAATGATTAGAGCCTCTCAAAGACTATGACATGATTGTTCTTTATCATCCGGGCAAGGCCAATGTAGTGGCAGATGCACTTAGTAGGCTATCTGTGGAGAGTGTGTCTAATCGATGTACAAACATGTTAGAAGGTCTTATTTCTTCCTTTCCAGTTATGACCTACACGGGACTCTAGAAATCCATTTACTGTACTAGCGTGGTACCCTCTACCACTCATTTGCTCGTCCAGATGCTCCCCTTAGACACGAGCCACTCAACTATAATCACCCCCGGATGCTGTCATCGGGTACGAGCCACTCATCTCAGGACAAAATATGTTATCTACTTTATTCACATATCTCAGTGTTTTACCACTAAGTCAATTTATTTGACGCTTGGGAGGCATCATCTTACCTCCCTCAACTTGAATATTCACACAATTCATGGATCACTTTTAGACAATAAAAAGGAATATGAACAACCTCTCAACACCAATTCCACATAATATATGTAATGACATCATTCTAGAATCATTCAATAAGGGAAATTCAACTAGAGAACATTACAACAAGCATTGTCTGGAGACCAATTCGCACATAATCATTCCACAAAATACATATTATTATACAAAGTCTAACTCTTTCTAAACCATAACCTACCTTTACTGAAGGATTTGAATAACAATCACTCCGCTGGAGCCTTGCCTTTCCTCATCGCTTCTGAATGTTCGAAATCTAGAAAAAAATTCAAAGTAACCTATTATTTACTCTTCGAATAAGGGTCTTGGGGATTTTAAATTCCCCTAATTCTACCCATTACCATGGTTTAACTCCTTACCCAAGAGTTAGATTATCATGCCCTAACCTCCCAACAACCATTCCAATCTAATTCATGGATTTCATATTCCTTCAACCCTTTCCAAGCAGTCATTAGTGCTAAAGATCCAAGATCTATTTCTTTAAGTCTTAATTTATCTTAGAGATGAAATAATGCATTCACATTCTCCCTAGGAAGTGCTATTAACCTAATTCAAGGCCTAGAAATTAACACCCACCAATAACAATTCCATTTGAACTAGTTTTTAGTTCTAGTGTTCTTCAACTTCGAATTTCAACCATTAGAAGTCTCTCTTTCAATTCTATGGGGTTAGGGTGTCAAAACTAGAGAAAATTGACTGAAAATTGTACATTGAAGAAGGGAAACAACTCTACTCTAGGAAATTTGCTCTGAGTTCTCAACAGGTCCTGTTTTGAAATAATAGGGTAAATCCCCTAACATTCCACTTAAAACCCACTTACTGATTTTCATTGCCTGCTACAATAGTCACATTTCCACTGTACGTTGCCCAAATTGCACCTCTTAATGAGATATAAGGCGGTCGATGTTCAAATATACAACGCAACAAGGGTTGGGGTTGAATCCCACAAGGAATATGGCAAGGACCTCAATTAATGTTTTTAACTAATAATGTTTGTTTGCTTATTTCCTAGGGGGAAATTGTAACAAGAAATAATGTAAACAATATAGAGCAATGAGTAGATTCTTGATTAAAATTGATTATATTCAATGAGTGATTTGACTAGGTGTAATACCCCGGAAGTACCTACGCCTAGACTTGGGAGTTAAAATGAAAAGTAGCAGAAAAGTTAGAAGTTTCTCTTAGAATGACCCATGGTATGAGTCGTTGGAGGGTCCAATGACTCGTGGTAGCCACCTGTGGTCAGGTTCCACAACAGAGGATCCTATGGTGATGGGTCTGGGAATGACATGTTGTTTGATGTAACGGGTCATTGTGAGTGTATCATTTTGAAGGTGGTCCTGGTGAAAGAAGGCTGGCATAGGTCATGGGACGACTCGTTGGTCTAAACAACGAGTCGTTGTATGTGCCCGTTGGGAGGATTTCCATGGTGGGAGCAGTGGTGACAATGGCTGGAAACGATGAGTCGTTGGAGCTTGAAACAACTCATCCTATCTGGTCATGGTAGAAGACCTGAGATAGGAAAATGAGAGGAAACAACTAGGGAAGTAATGGGTCGTGGGAGCAAGCGAGGAATTGTTGTGTTGGTCATTCCTTCGAGCAGAGGCTAATTTCCTAAGAGTTTAATAATGGCAAATCCGTAACTTCTAATCCTCTAAGTCCTATACTGCGTTGTACGCTCAGAAAAAGGTGTTTTAAGAGGGTTAATTCTATTCTAAACCTATCCTCTTCTATACATACAAACCTAGAGGTTCTAAGGGGTGATCAAGCTTAGGATTAATCTAGTTTTTCCTCAATTTCCATTGGGAACCTAAGAGGGTTGTATAATCATATTTTTCCAGGTATGTAGGGTTATGAATAGGTGTATTTATCCACACCCATGCCCAATCCCTCTTCAATTCATGAAATTCTAGTTGATGAATATATGGGGTTTTAACCCAACATGTGAATCCTCTAAGTATCAATTATCGGTATGATATAAGCATATTTCTAATGTTGAATTATTATTAATGGGCATAATTTATAATATTTTCAATTACAAATAATATTTTTCAAGTTTTATAGATTATAATTCTCATCCATGGAAGTCCATGAAAGTTGAGATCTATGATAAAATGTATTTAAGCATGATGGGATGTGTATGATGAAAGTATGATTTTGAATTACCCATGTTCATGTTTTCAAATGATCAAAATATATTTCAAGTATGTTTAAGTTTGGGCAAGCCCATACGATCAAGTATGTTCATGATTTCAGGTATTAGCTTACCACATGGATTTTGGAGTCTAGACCCCCACTATTTTTCAACTTGTGGTATGGTATGAGCTAAGGCTCCTCCTGTTATGTTTTTCAAATTTTGCATGTATTATTACAATTCAGCTTCATCACTAGATGATGGTTCAGCTATGTTGAAAAATGATGGAGAGCAAATGCATGTTTTTGAGAGTAGTGTCTAGCACCGAGTAGGCTAAGGGTTAGTCAACCTTGTGCCTCAGAACTATGCGCCAACGTAGGTTTACATATATACTTTGGGACCTACCTTGTGAGCTTCCCCTGGCCCCAAGGGGCCTTGAGCTTGATATCAATATCATGGTAGCATCCTTAGCCCTGGCAAGGCTTTGGACGGCTCTACCCACTTGAGTGTATTAGTCGGGACCACATAAGCTCTATCGTGATAATGTCGGTTTTAAGATGAGTTGTAATACCCAAGAAGTGCCTGAGACTAAACTCGGATTTTAAAAATAGAAAATGGTAGAAATCTAAGAAATTTTCATAGAACGGGTCATGTAACAGACCATTGGTTTCAACAACCTGTAGGATGCATCCATGGTAAGGTTTTGGAAGTTTGGAGTTGGGAGTAACGGGTGTAGGAAGGACTCGTTGTTTGATGTCATGAGTCATTGGATGGAGTCATCTTGAGATTGGTTCTTGGTCTAGGGAGAAGGAACGAGTCGTGGAACAACCCATTTCAGGTAGCAAGGGGTTGTGGTCAGCAGTCATGAAAAGGGGTCCCAGGTTAAGGCAGTGGTGAGGACGACTGGCCGTAATGAGTCGTTGGGTCTAGCAACGACCCTTCCTATCTGGTCGTGGTGAGGGATCAGAGACCTAAACTTAGGGTCAAGAAACAAGTAGTGACGACGGACCGTAGGAGCTGACGATGGATCGTTCTATCGTCGTTGTCACCAGCAGTTTAGAATTTTTAGGAAACTCATTAAGGGCATTTTCATCATTCCTAAGTCCTAAGGTCCTAAACTACATCGTTTAAAGCTTGAAATGCAGAGTTTTATGAGGGAAAAATCTATCCTAGGCTCATTCACATCCATGCATGCATATTGAGGGGTTTAATAGGTGATCAAGTTAGAGTTCTTCAAGCTTTCCTTCAATCTTTCATTGGTCTTTCAAGAAGTGATAAAATTAAATCTTCCACGGGTATGTAGGGTCATGAATGGGTGAATTCGTTCACACCCATGCCCAATCCCTCTCTAAATCATGAAAATTCCTATGTTGATTCTATGGGTTTTAACCCAATGCATGAAATTCCTAATTCTCTACATGGCCATGATCTAAATGAGTTTTATTATTAAATAATGAATCATGGGCAAGTTTTACATTGTTTTTCATTAAAATCATGTTTCAATCTTTATAAGTTAAATTTCCCATCTATGAGAAGTGCATGAAAGTTGAGATTTATGATGAATGTTCAAGTATGATGAGATATTATTGATGAAAAGCATGTTTTCAAGTTACTCATGTTTATAATCATGTTTTCAAGTGAATTGAGTATTTTCAAGCGTATAGACGTATTGGGAAATGCCCACATGTTCAAGTATGATTTATAATTTATGATATGGATTTCATAATTTATCGATTTATGATTTTGGTCGATTTATGGGCCGTTGATCATGCTAGATATGTATGTAAATGGGGATCAATGATGTTAATGTTTATTTGGACATGAATTTCATGAATGATGTTTATGATTTACAAATGAGCCAAATGTGCATATTTTTGGGAGCAATGTCTAGCACCGAGTATCCCGGCGTTCAAAGGACTATGTCGGTGTCTCATAACTATGTGCCACCATAGGTTCATATTGATACATTACAATCTTAATGGATCTGCTCTTTCTTGATATCACATACTGCACGTCCCTTGCCTGGCAAGACGGGACAACTCTACCCACTTGAGTGAGATAGTTGAGGCATCAAGTAAGGCTTTATCATGATGGTGTCGGTTATGACAAGTCCTCCCATTGTTCCTCATGATTTATGCATGGTTATGTTCATATTGTTTTGTCTCAAGTTACGTTTAATGAAGCTTTTCTCCTACTATTACGATTATGATTGATTTACAAATTTTCTGAAAACCTTGAGCCTTATGTTACATTATGATAGGTATGTTATGAGCATGTTGTCCTACTCTTGTTATACCCTGGAGGCCCAAAGATCATACTCTGGAGTTGAAACGGGGAAAATTGGAAAATTGGCATCAGGTCACAGAACGGGTCATGATATAACCCGTTGGGGAAGACCACGAGTCTTGAGGTGACTCGTGGTGATTCTCAGGAGGTGAGTTTGAAATTAGGATTTTGGGTCTCCACGTACATGACCATGGGTCGGGGTCAGATCGCACGACTCGTTGAATTAGTCGTGGGAAGTGATAACTAGGAAGGAGAAGGAATAAGGCAGTGAACCCCACGGAAGGTCCCCACGATTCATGGGATGGGTTGTGGTAAGCAGATGGAAATTGTTTGAAATGTAAGGCAGTGTATGTGACTGATGGTGACCACGAGTCATGGTCACCTGTAACGATTCGTGATTTCTCTCATGACGAGCCCCAGATGAACTTCATGCAGTGTACATGAAAGATGATGCCATGAGTCATGGCCTGAGTAACGAGTCATCCAGTCCCTCGTGGGGACTGGCAGTTAGTTAAATTCCAACGAATTTAGTGAGGGCTTTTCCGTAATTCCTAAGATCCTAAGGCCTAAACTACGCCATTTTAAGCGATTTTCAGGGTGTGTTAAGATAGTTTAAGTCATTATTTCCTATTCTAAACCCATGCATGCAAGAGTAATAGTCTAGAGAGGTGATCAAGGAAAATCATTCAAGGTTCTCTTCAAATTCCTCCTTGGGCAATCAGAGAAGTATAAGAATCAGCTATAATCAGGTATGTAGGGTTATAAATGGGTGAATATATTCATCCCATGCCCAATCCCTCTCTAATTCATGAAAATCTATGAGTTGATTCTGTGGGGTTTTACCCCAATGCATGAAATTCATAATTCTCTACATGGATATGATTTAAATACATTTCTACTCTTGAATTATGATTCATGGGCAAGTTTACATTTGTTTTCAATTAAAATCATGTTTCAAGCTTTATAAATTAAAATGCCTATTTATGAGAAAATTATGAAAGTTGAGATTTATGATGAATGTTGAAGTATGATGAGATATATCTATGATGAAAAGTATGTTTTCAAGTTACCCATGTTTAAGATCAATTTTTCAAGTGAATTATGTTGTTCTGAGTATGTTAAAGTATCGGGCAATGCCCATATGTTCAAGTATGATTATGATTTTTGAATTTAGCTAACCATATAGTTTTGGAGAGAAGACTCTCATTTATGTTCAGTTTGTGGTATGGTTTGAGCCAAGGCTCCTCAAATATGATTTAGATCTACGTACTTATGATTATCCATCTTCATCAACAGAAGATGGTCAACTTGGTTGAAAAATGATGGAGAGCATATGCATTTTTTTGGGTGTAGTGTCTAGCACCGAGTAGGCTATGGGTCAGTCCACCCTATGCCTTAGAACTACCCGCTAACATAGGTGTGATCAGATTATATTGGGACCTACTATGTCGGTATCCCCTGCCCCGATTGGGCTACGAGCTTAATATCGATATCATAGTATCATCCTTAGCCCTGGCAAGGCTTTGGACGGCTCTACCCACTTGATTGTAATAGTTGGGACCACGTAAGCTCTATCATGGTATGCTGGTTAAAAGACGAGTCTCCCATTGTTCCTCATGATTTCAGTTATGCATGTTTATCACTCATGTTGTATATCTATATATGTTCTAAAGCAAGATTGACCCAATGTTCAACTATATTTATGACTATCATATTTCTTCTTTGGGTCGATTGATTCAGTTATGATGTTATGTTATGTTGAGATCATGTTTTCAGAAAGATAGCATGCAAGCCCTACTCTTAGATTCTTATTTTGTTTTTTTCTAAATTATGCTTGTTTTAAATGATTTTCCTTATTTTTTTACTTACCTTGAATACTCGATACATTCCACATACTGACCGCATACTCTATGTTGTATCATTTCATGATATAGACCCCGTTATTCAGACTCAGCCCCGTTAATAGCCAGTTCAAGAGTTAGTACCTAGCTTGTTGGTGAGTCCTCATCTCCCGATGACCATGCTTTATCAGACTTCTTCATGTATTTTCTTTTTTCATCTAATCGAGTTAGTTGGGCTCTTGTCCCATCAACTCATCAAACTTAGAGGCTTTTCAGACATTAGAACGTATTTAGCTTCAGATTCATGTATTACTGGTGTTATGCTTATTTCAGACTCCCACTAATATTATCATGTTATTTCTTCCTCTTTATTGATTGAGTTAGATGTATGCTCATGCCATGGGTCGACTTGGAGTCTCTCGGGGCTCCTTGTCCCATATATCGATTCGGGCCTATGTTCGGGTCGTGACAAACTTGGTATCAGAGCAATAGGTTTGAAGTGTCCTAGGGTGTATGAAAGGCCCGTTAAGTAGAGTCTTTTTTTAGAGGTGTGAAGAGCGCCACACTTATGTCAAAGAGGCTACGAGACGTTTAGGAAATGTTCCCTTCTTTCATGATCTATGTTGTGCAAAGAAATGTCTCCCTACCCTTCTAATTCGTGCTATTCGCGATTGCTGAATCATGGCTCCCTATAGAGTAAATAGTAGGAGGAATGGAAATGGTAACGGCCACGAGGATGGCAACGTAAACGGGCACTAGAAAACCCTACCAGTCCAGGATCACCATGCACCATAGCCGCTTACCCATGCTGAGTTCTGGGAAACTATTCAGATGCTAGCACAGGCCTTAACTGCTCGGTCAACCAAAAGGGAGTGGAACATGTCCCGAAAAATGGAAATGCGGCGGCAACTTAAGTTAGGGATTTCTTGAGAATGAACCCGCCAGAGTTCCTCAAGTCAAAAGTAGATGAGGACCCTCATGAGTTCATTGATAAGATTGTGAAGATCACCCATGTTATGGGGGTGAATGGAGTTGAGTGTGCGGAGTTGGTCTCATACTAGATAAAAGGGGTCGTACACATCTGGTTTCGACAATGGAAAGATAGTAGGGCCGCCGGAGCAAGCCCTGTCACCTGGGAGGAGTTCCATGTTGCGTTCTTGAATCGGTTCTTCCCTCGTAAGATAAGGGAGCTGAAGGAAGCCGAGTTTGTAAATCTTAAGCAAGGGAGGATGACCGTGTAGGAGTATTCCCTCGAGCTCACTTTTTTATCAAAGTATGCCCCAGAGTTAGAGGAGGATTAGAGGGCGCGAGTGAGCAGGTTTGTTCATGGGGTGGCGGGGTACTTAGAAAAGAATTGCAGGACTGCCATGCTCCACCAGGATATGGATTTACCTCGGATAGTCTTGTATGCCCAACAAAAGGAGGCGGCGTATATGAGGGAGAGAAAGGCCAAGAGGGCCAGCGCCGATAGCTACAGGTACTCTCAGCCGAGGTCGAGTGGTGGGCACTGACAGAAGACTCGCCAGAGATCTTCATCCCCAACATTTCAGCATTGAGTGTGCCATCTAGATCTAGGAACAACTAGAGAGGGCGAGCATCAGGCTCTAGGGGTTAGAGTAGCAGGCCTGTAGATTCTAGCATCCCAATTTGCGGCAGGTGTGGTCGGGGAAACACAGGCCAGTGCTTGGCAGGTTAGGGTGCTTGTTTATGGTGTGGGAATCCCGTACATATGCTTAGAGATAGTCCAACAATGAGACGGGGCAATAATGGGGGTCGAGGCCCAGCTTCTAGTTTAGTAGCTCCAGTAGCATGTTCATCACAACAGGGTTTTTCGGCTAGTTCAGCTGGCGATCAGCGCCAGAACAGATTCTATGCCCTCGCGTCCCATCAAGAGAAAGAGACTTCCCCCGATGTTGTTAATGGTATGTTACGAGTTTTCAATCTTGATGTATATGATTTGTTAGATTCGGGGGCTACCTTGTCCTTTGTGACACCTTATGTGGCTAGTAGCTTCAGAGTCAGTCCAGAAGTCTTGTTAGAACCCTTCTCAGTCTCTACTCCAGTAGGTGATTCAGTCGTAGCTAGACGGGTGTATAGAGGTTGCCCGGTCATAGTCCTTCAGAAAGTCACCTCCGCAGATCTAGTAGAGTTATCCATGACCGATTTTGATGTTATCCTTAACATGGATTGGCAATTTTCATGTTATGCCTCAATTAATTGTAGAACCCGGGCAGTAGAGTTCAGATTTCTGGGTGAGCCAGTCTTAGAGTGGAAGGGTAGTTTAGCAGTGCCTGTAGGTCGTGTCATTTCCTACCTTAAGGACGGAAAGATGATTTCCAAAGGTTGTGCCATCTAGTTAGGGTTAAGGATGCTGAGTTTGAAACCTCGACTATTCATTTAGTTCCAGTAGTATGCGAGTATCCAGAAGTCTTTCCTGATTATTTACCCGGTGTTCCACCGGAGAGGGAAATTGATTTTGGTATAGACCTTCTTCCCGACACCTAGACTATATCTATTCCTCCTCACATAATGGCTCCATCCGAGATAAAAGAGTTAAAGGAGCAGTTGAAGGATCTTTTTGATAAGGGTTTCATTTGACCGAGCAAGTCCCCATAGGGTGCACCAGTTCTCTTTGTCTGAAAGAAAGATGGTTCTCATCATATGTG
The DNA here is from genome assembly GCA_018107945.1 of Datura stramonium. NCBI lineage: Eukaryota > Viridiplantae > Streptophyta > Magnoliopsida > Solanales > Solanaceae > Datura > Datura stramonium. The sequence goes on from JACEIK010000843.1 coordinate 181,670, forward strand.
TAATAATTATCGTCAATTGAACAAGGTCACCGTCAAGAACATATATCCTCTACCCAATATTGATGATTTATTTGACCAGCTTCAGGGTGCCAAGTGTTTTTCGAAGATAGATTTTAGATCCGGGTACCATCAGCTCAGAGTTTGGGAAAGCGACATCCCGAAGATAGCCTTTAGAATGCGGTATGGTCAGTATGAGTATGTAGGTATGTCTTTTGGACTAACGAATGCTCCTGCTTCTTTTATGGAATTGATAAACAGGGTGTTCCAGTCGTACCTGGATACGTTCGTGATTGTGTTTATTGATGATATCCAGATATACACTCAAAGCAAGGAGGAGCATGCCGCTCATTTGAGAGTGGTACTACAGACTCTCAAGGATCTCCAATTATATGCTAAATTCAGCAAGTGCGAGTTTTGGTTGAACTTAGTGGCGTTTTTGGGCCATGTGGTATTAACAGAGGGCATACAACTAGACTCTTAGAAAATAGAAACGGTGAAGAATTGGCCTAGACCGGTGAACCCTTAAGATATCTGGAGCATTTTGGGTTTAACTAGATATTATCGGAGATTTGTTGAAGGTTTCTCATCCATTGTAGCACCCTAGACCAAATTGACCTAGAAGAAGGTGAAATTCCAATGGTCAGAGGCTTGTGAGAGGAGCTTTCAGGAATTGAAGGCTCAACTTACCTCAGCACTGGTGTTGACCCTACCCGAGGGTACCGATGGGTTCGTGGTGTATTGTGATGCTTCAAGGATCGGACTTGGTATGTATTGATGCAGCACGCGAAATTTATAGACTATGCCTCCAAACAGCTAAAAGTTCATGAAAAGAATTACTCGTTCCATGATCTTGAATTGGCAGCGGTGGTGCTCCCCTTAAAGATATGGAGACACGGGGTCCACGTGGATATGTTTACGGATCATAAGAGTTTTACAATATGTGTTTACCCAGAAGGATCTCAATCATCGGCAAAGGAGGTGGTTGTAGCTACTCAAGGACTACGATATGAGTGTGCTTTATCATCCGAGCAAGGAAAATGTGGTAGTAGAAGCACTTAATAGACTCTCTATGGAGAGTGTGTCACATATGGATGAGGGGAAGAAGGAGCCGCTGAAGGATGTGCATTGACTCGCAAGGTTGGGAGTTCAGTTGGTTGACTCGACCGAAGGCGGTGTTATCGTTTAGAATGGATCAAAATCCTCTTTGGTGACTGATGTAAAAGCTAGACAAGATGAGGACACGATTTTGTTAAGGATAAAGGAAGCCGTTCAAAATCAGAAGGTAGAGGTCTTCTTCAAAGGGGGAGTTGGTGTACTTCGATACCAGGGTCACTTAGGTGTTCCGAATGTTGGTGATTTGAGGAGTCGGATTATGTATGAGGATCATGGATCCAGATTTTCTATCCATCCAGGTGCCACCAAGATGTACAGTGACTTACGGGAAGTCTATTGGAGGAATGGCATGAAGAAGGACATAGCGGAGTTTGTAGCTAAGTGTCAAAACTATCAGCAAGTAAAGGTTGAACATCAAAGACTGGGAGGTATGCTTCATGATATCCGCATTCCTACTTGGAAGTGGGAAGAAATCAATATGGACTTCATCAAAGAGTTGCCCCGCACTCGACGCCAATATGACTCCATTTGGGTTTTTATAGACAGGTTGACCAAAGGTGCTCATTTTCTATCGGTCAAAACCAAAGATTCGATGGAGGATTATGCCAAACTATACATCCAAGAGCTAGTTCGGTTTTATGGAGTACCCTTGTCCATCATATCAGACAGAGTTACCCAATTTACCTCTTAGTTTTAGAGGTCATTTCAAAAAGGACTTGGTACTCAAGTTAAGCTCAGCACAACGTCTCACCCGCAAATGGATGGTCAAGCATAGCGGAAAATTCATACTCTTGAGGACATGTTGAGAGCATGCGTGATTGACTTCATAGGTAGTTGGGATGATCGTTTTCCTCTTATCGAGTTTGCATACAATAACAACTACCATTACAGCATTCAGAATGCTCCGTTTGAGGATCTATATAGGCGGAGATGTAGATCTCCTATTGGTTGGTTTGAAGTTGGTGAAGCTGCGATGATAGGACCAGATTCAATCCATGATACTGTAGAGAAGTTTCAGCTCATACGGTACCGGTTGAAAATTACTCAAAGTCGCCAAAAGTCCTATGACGATGTGAGAAGGAGAGAATTGGAATTCGAAGTGGATTATTGGGTGTTTCTGAAGGTGTCTCCCATGAAGGGACTGATGAGGTTTGGAAAGAAAGGAAAACTCAACCCTCGTTATGTAGGCCCCTCCCGAATTGTGAAATAGGTTAGCAAAGTGGCATATGAATTGGAGTTGCCTTCAGAATTAGCTTCCGTGCATCCTTTATTCCCTGTATCTCTCTTAAAGAAGTGTTTGGGTGATCCAATTCTAGTTGTTCTGGGGGACAGTGTTGGTGTGAAAGACAGCCTTAGATATGAGTAGGTTCCAGTGGAAATATTGAATCGTTAGGTTCAAAGGATAAGGTACAAGGAAGTAGTTTCAGTTAAATTTTTATGGAGGAATCAACATGTTGAAGGAGCTACATGGGAAGCCGAAGCAGATATGATGTCTAGATACCCACATTTATTCTCTACCGGCTCAGTTCCAGCTTGAGGTATCAGTTTTTCCATAAAACTCCGTTTAGTTTTCAAGTTCAGCTCATGTGCCCAAGTTTCTTTTATGTGTATGGATATATGTATGATTCATGAATTCAGTTCAGCTATATAGTTTGAATTGGAGTTAGTCATTTCATCAGTTTTCAGCTTTAATGATCAGTATTTTAGTATGACGATTGCATTTCTCTGCTTCTCTGTATGTTTTCCAACATTCGAGGACAAATGTTCCCGAGGGGGAGATATTGTTATATCCCAGAAGCCGAAAGATCAGATCCAGGAGTTAAAACGGGGAAAACTAAAAAATTGACATCAGGTGACAAAATGGGTCATGATGTGACTCGTGGGGGCAGACCACGAGTCGTGAGGTGACTCGTGGTGATTCTTAGGAGGTGAGCTTGAAATTGGGATTTAGGATCCCCACGTACATGACCACGAGTCGTGGTCAGACCCCATGACTCATTGAGTCAGTCGTGGGAAGTGATGACTGGGAAGGAGAAGGAATAAGGCAGTGAACCCTACGGAAGGTCACCATGAGCCGTGGTTAGTCACCACGATTCGTGGGATGGGTCGTGGTAAGAAGATGGTAATTGTTCGGAATGTAAGGCAGTGCATATGACGGGTGGTGACCACGAGTTGCGGTCACCTGTAACAATTCGTGATGTCTCTCATGACGTGTCCCAGACGAACATTAAGCAGTGTACATGACAGATCATGCCACGAGTCATGGCCTGAGTAATGAGTTGTCCAGTCCCTCGTGGGGACTGGCAGTCAGTTAAATTCCTATGAATTTAGTAAGGGCTTTTCCATAATTTCTAAAATCCTAAAGCCTAAACTACGTCATTTTACGCTATTTTCAGGGTGTATTAAGATAGGTTAAGTCATTCTAGCCTATTCTAAACCCATGCATGCAAGAGTAATAGTCTAGAGAGGTGATCAGGGCAAATCCTTCAAGGTTCTCTTCAAATTCCTCCTTGGGCAATTAGAGAAGTGTAACAATCAGCTATAATCAGGTATGTAGGATTATGAATGGGTGAATTTGTTCATACCATGCCAAATCCCTCTCCAATTTATGAAAATCAATGAGTTGATTCTATGGGGTTTTAACCCATTGTATGAAATTCCTAATTATCTACATGGGTATGATTTAAATACGTTTCTACTCTTGAATTATGATTCATGGACAAGTTTTACATTTATTTTCAATTAAAATCATGTTTCAAGCTTATAAATTAAAATGCCCATTTATGAGAAAATCATGAAAGTTGAAATGTATGATGAATGTTCAAGTATGATGAGACATATCTATGATGAAAAGCATGTTTTCAAGTTACCCATGTTTAAGATCAAGTTTTCAAGTGAATTATATATTTCCAAGTATGTTAAAGTATCGGGCAATGCCCATATGTTCAAATATGATTATGATTTTTGAATTTAGTTTACCACATGATTTTGGAGCGAAGACTCCCATTTATATTTAGCTTGTAGTGTGGTTTGAGCCAAGGATCCTCATGTATGATTTAGATCTATGTACTTATCATTATTCAACTTCGTCAATAGACAATGGTCATCTTCATTGAAAAATGATGGAGAGCGTAGGCACTTTTTTAGAGTAGTGTCTAGCACTGAGTAGGCTATTGGTCAGTCCACCCTATGCCTCAGAACTACACACCAATGGAGGCATGATCATATTATATTGGGACCTCCTATGTGAGCTATCCCCTGCGTGATTGGGCCACGGGCTTGATATCTATATCATGGTATCGTCCTTAGCCCTGGTAAGTCTTTCAACGGCTCTACCCACTTGAATGTGATAGCTTGGACCATGTAAGCTCTATCGTGGTATGTTGGTTAAAAGACTAGTCTCCCATTGTTCCTCATGATTTCAGTTATGAATGTTTATCACTCATGTTGTATATCTGTATATGTTCTAAAGCAAGTTTGACCCAATATATAGCTTTATTTATGATATCAGATTTTTGCTTTGGGTCTATTGATTCAGTTATGATGTTATGTTATGTTGAAATCATGTTTTCAGAAAGATAGCATGCAAGCCCTACTCTCAGATTCTTATTTTGTTTTGTTCTACATTATGCATGTTTTAAATGATTTTCCTTATTTTAGAGATTTTGCTTACATTGCATACTCGGTACATTCCACGTACTGACCACATACTCTATGTTGTATCATTTCATGATACAGACCCCGACATTCAGACTCAGCCCCGTCAATAGCCAGTTCCAGATTTAGTACCCAGCTTGTTGGTGAGTCCTCATATCCCGAGGACCATGCCTTATTAGACTTTTTTTAATGTATTTTCAGTTATCATCTTAGCGAGTTAGTTGGGGTCTTGTCCTATCAACTCATCAGTCTTAGAGGCTTTTCATACATTAGAACATATTCATCATCAAATGTGTGTATTACTGATGTTATGCCTATATTAGACTCCCGCTATGATTATCATGTTATTTCTTCCGCTTTATTGATTGAGTTAGATGTATGTTCATGCAATTGGTTGACTGTAGTCTCTCGTGGCTCCTTGTCCTATTTCTCGATATGGGCCTATGTTCGTGTCATGACAACTCTTATGAACTTTTATGTATTTTAAATTTCCATTTTACTTACCTTGCATACTCTGTATATTCCACGTACTGACTGCATATTCTATTATGTATCATTTCATGATATAGGCTCCGATCTTCATACCCAGCACCGTCATTAGCTCATTCCCGAAGTTAACATCCAGCTTATTGATGAATACTCATCTCCCGAGGACTAGTTGATATCAGTTATCCTTTATGTTCAGTTTTCCAGACTTGTCGGGTTGGTTGGGGGAGTTGTCCCATCAACCCATCAGATATGTTAGAGGCTTTCAGACTATATGTAGTTGTCACGACCCAAACATACACCCGGATCGTAGACATGGGACAAGGATCCCCAAGAGGCCCCAAGTCGACCCATGGCATGAGAATGAAGTGAATTCAATCACATAAGCGGAAGACTTAACATAAAGAACATAATAGCATAAGGGAAGATCAGTACAAGACTTTAACAATACAACGTAATACAACTCGCAGTCTGATAAGCCTCTAAACATGAAAGGCGGATTGATGGGACAACTCCCCAACTAATCCAATATCCTGGAACTAAAGGAAATAGCATAGAATGTGAACATGTAGCCCTCGGAACATGAGAACTCACTAAGTGTGCTGAAAGCAAGGCTGAAACTAGCAACGGGTGAGGATGAACCTGAGAACTGGGACCTCTATCATGAAACGATAGAGCATAGAAAGTATGCTGTCAGTACGTGGAATGTACCGAGTATGCAAGGAAAGTAAAATAGACATTTAAAACATATATGAAATTCATAAATGATCATAAGAGTAGGACGTCATGCTTGTATCGTAGATCGTAATATCATATCATATGGCTCAAGGTTTTAAAAATATTCGTAACATAACTTAATCATAATCACAATAGAAGAGTTTTACTAAACATGACTTGAGCCAACATACATAATCATAACATGCATAGATCATGAGGAACAGTGGGAGACTCTCTTAATCGACATACCCCATATGAGCTCACATGAAACCCGACTTGTACCCTAGCCGGGAGGGTGTTCATACCTTGCCAAGGGTAGAACCATTAAAGTGTGATATCACTATGAAAAGGGCCATTTGGGCTAGGGACTAACATGAAAGGGGTCCCAACATACCTACGGTGGCACGTAGTTCATGAGGTCCGGGGATTAACCTGAGCCCCGAACCTACTCGGTGTTCGATGCTACTCCCATAACATACATAATAATACATGCATTAGTTCATAGGCTAGTTAAATCATGATAATCGTAAACATGCTTGAACATATAAGAACTAGCCATGACTTGAGGCCCGTGAGTCAGCCAAAAATATAATTCATGATTAATAAGATTCATACGTACTTGTAAATCATGCATATAGCTTGAAATTCATAAAAAATCATATTGGGTAGCATAATGATTCGTAATTTAAAACATAATTCATATTGGGCTCATAAAGAACATCGATGGGATAGTAAGTAATAAATCGATTCATCATGGGGCATGCATAATCAAGCTTAATTATTTAGAAAATCAAAATCAACAATATTATAATCAATTTAAATCTCAAAAGATGATCAAAATCTATAGATTATGATGATATTTCAAAATCACAAAACCCATAATTAAATCATTAGAATTTATATAATCAAATACAAAACCCCATGAGTTTTTGATAAATTGTAAGTAGAATCATAAAGTAGGAACATGGGTGTGGAAGAATTCTCCCATTCATAACCTTACATACCTGGAAACACTTGATTCTTAATCTCCCTTAAAAGCCCAAGACGGAATTTAGAGAAATTGGGGAAGAACACCTTGAATCACCTTCTAGACTCCTTTCTATACTCTTGCATGCATGAATAAGTATTAACATGGACTAATCCCCCTTAAAAACCCTATTCATACCTTAAAATGACAAAGTTTAGGCCTTAGGAGTTTATGAATTACGAAAATACCCTTACTAAAAATGCAGAAAAATATTTGTCAGGGGTCCCAACGAGTGACCTGATGACTCGTTTCCAGGGACCATGACATGTGGCCTTGAGTCATCAGGTATACTTCAATAATTTACCTTAGGGACCCCACGAGGGACCCTATAAATCGTGGTGGCTGACCACGACTCGTGGTCACCACTCGTGACCCCCACTACCCAAAAATTCTGACCAACCATACACCCCACCCCATGGGTGACCTCACGAGTCATGAGGTCTGGCATGACTCGTGGTCAAGCCCGTGGCCTCCTCCACCTGAGCCTGCCATCTTTGCTGACCATGAGTCACCTCACGACTCGTGGCCACTCTTGACGACCTATCTCACGGGTCGTCCTGTTACCTGGTGCAAATTTTCAGTTTTTCTCTGTTTTGACTCCCAGGTTGATCCTTGGGTTCCTGGGGTATAACAATATCTCCCCCTTGGGAATATTTGTCCTCGAATGTTAGAAACATTTAGAAAACTCAAAAACAAGCAATCATCATATATGTATACTGATCATTTAAGCTAAAAGTTGACGAAATGACTACCTCCGAAAAGAACTATATGGCTGAACTGAATTCAAACACCACATACATATACCATATCATAAAATGAACTTGTACGCAAGAACTGAACATGAAAACTAATTAGTGGCTTAGGGCAAAAACTAATACCTCAAGCGGAAATTGAGCCGGTAGAGAACATGTATGGATATCTAGCCGTTGTATCTGCTCCGGCTTCCCACGTAGCTCCTACAACATGTTGATTTCTCCACAATACTTTAACTGAAGCTACTTCTTTGTTCCTTAGCTTACGGACTTGACAATCTAAGATTTTCACCAAAATTTCTTCATAGCTGAGGCTATCCTTTACACCAATGTTGTCCACTGGGACTACTAAAGCTGGATCGCCCAAGCACATTTTCAAAAGTAACTCATGAAACATAGGATGAACTGAAGATAACTCCGAGGGAAAGTCCAACTCATACGCCACCTTACCAACTCTCCTCATAACCCGGTAGGGGCCAACATAGCGGGGACTGAGTTTTCCCTTCTTCCCAAACCGCATTACTCCCTTCATGGGAGATACCTTTAGAAATACTCAGTCATCCACATCAAACTCCAAGTCTCTTCTCCTTACATTGGTATATGATTTCTAACAACTCTGAGCGGTTTTCAACCGGTCCCTTATCAACTAAACCTTCACCATCGCCTCGTGAACCGAATTTGGCCCTATCATAGCTGCCTCACCAACCTCAAACTATCCGATGGGAGATCTACACCTCGGCCCATAGAGGGCCTTGAAAGGTGCCATTTGGATACTAGAGTGATAACTGTTATTATAAGCAAAGTCAATCAAGGGAAAATGATCATCCCAACTACCTTTAAAATCCATAACACATGCCCTCAACATGTCCTCAAGACTATAGACTGTCACTTCGCCTAGCCATCCGTTTGTGGATGGAATGCGGTGCTAAGCTTAACTTGATTCCCAAGCCCTTTTTGGAAAGACTGCCAAAACAGAGTACCTCAGTCTGAAATAATAGACAAGGGCACTCAATGAAGTAGAACCAACTCCCGAATATATAGCTTGGCATAATCATCCGCAGAATCCGTCGTCTTGACCAGTAGAAAGTGTCCAGCCTTGGTTAACCTATCCACAACAACCCAAATGGAGTCATATTGTCTCCGAGTGCCGGGAAAACCTGTTAGAAAGTCCATGTTGATCTCTTCCCACTTCCATGTGGGAATGTTGATATCCTGAAGTACGCCTTGGAGCCCTTGATGCTCGACTTTCACTTGTTGACAGTTTGGACATTTGGGAATGAACTCTGCAATATCCTTCTTCATGCCATCCCACTAATAGATTTCTCGAAAGTCTCAATACATCTTTGTAGATCCCGGATGGATAGAATATCCGGTACCATGTTCCCCATGTAATATATGAACACTCAAATTATCGACGTCCGGAACACATAGTTGACACTGGTATCGTAGCACACCATCTCCCCCTTGGGAGAAAACCTCCACCTTTTGATTATGCACTGCTTCCTTCAGCTTCCTCAAAATCAGATCCTCATCTTGTTTTGATTTGACATCAACCAGCAACGACGATTCTGACCCATTCTGCACAACAACGCTGCCATCAGTCGAGTCGATCAATCTAACTCCCAATCTTGTGAGCTGATGGACATCCTTGACCAACTCCTTCTTTGTTTCCTCCACGTGGGACACACTCTCCATAGAGAGCCTACTAAGTGCATCTGCCACCACATTAGCCTTTCCCAGGTGGTAAAGAACACTCATATCGTAGTCTTTCAATAACTCCAACCACTTCCTTTACTGAAGATTGAGATCCTTCTGCGTGAACACATTTTGCAAGCTCTTGTGATCTATGAATACATCCATGTAGACCCCATACAAGTAATGCCGCCATATCTTCAATGCAAACACCACCGCGGCCAACTCGAGATCATGGGTCGGGTAATTCTTTTCGTGAACTTTCAACTGTCGAGAGGAATATGCTATTACTTTCCCATGCTACATCAACACACATCCCAATCCGACTCTCAAAGCATCACAATATACAATAAAGCCATATGTACCATCGAGTAAAGTCAACACTGGTGCTGAAGTGAGTCGGGTCTTCAATTCCTGGAAGCTTTCCTCACAAGCCTCCGACCATTGGAACTTCACCTTCTTATAAGTCAACTTGGTCAAAGGTGCGGCAATAGATGAGAAACCCACAACAATATCTCCGTAGTAGCCTGCTAGGCCACAGAAACTCTTAATTTCTAAAGGACTCATCGGTCTAGGCCAATTTTTCACCGTCTCGATTTTCTAAGAATCTACTTTCATGCCCTCATCTGATACCACATGGCCTATAAATTCCAACGAGTCCAACCAAAACTCACATTTGCTGAACTTTGCATATAATTGACGATCCTTGAGGATCTGAAGAACTATTCGCAAGTGAGCAGCATGCTCCTCCTCGCTCCGAGAGTATATAAGAATCATTCATGAACACGATTACGAACATGTCAAGATACTTCTTGAACACCCTGTTCATCAGGTCCATAAAAGATATATAGGAGCATTGGTTAGTCTATAAGACATAACAACAAATTCTTAGTGACCGTACTGAGTCTTGAAAGCGGTTTTGGGGATGTCACACTCCCAAACCCTGAGCTGGTGATATCCAGACCTTAGATCTACCTTCGAGAAACACCTGGCACCCTGGAGCAGGTCAAATAAATCATCGATCCTGGGCAAGGTGTACTTGTTCTTAATAGTGACCTTATTTAGCTGCCAACAATCAATACACATTCGAAGGGATCCATCCTTCTTTCGAACAAAGAGAACCGGTGCACCCCGTGGAGACTTACTCAATCTAATGAAACCCTTATCCAACAAGTCCTTCAACTATTCTTTTAACTCTTTTAGCTCGGTTGGAGCCATCCTATAAGGAGGAATAGAGATAGGATGCGTATCGGGTAGTATATCCATACCAAAATCAATTTCCCTCTCCAAAGAAACACCTGCCAAATCATCGGGGAAAACCTCCACATACTCACACGCCACTGGAACTGACTGAATAGTCGAGGTATCAGACTCTACAATCCTTAACCCTAACTAGGTGGTACATGCAACCCTTAGAAATTATTTTCTGGGCCTTAAGGTAAGAGATGAAACGGCCTACAGGTACCGCTGAACTACCCCTCCATTCTAAAGTTGGTTCACCTGGAAAACGGAACTCCACCGCTCAGGTTGTACAGTTAACCGAAGCATAACATGCAGACAACCAATCCATGCCCAAAATAATATCAAAATTGATCATAGCAAAATCTGAGGAGGTAACCTTATGCAACACCGTAATGGGGCAACCCCTGTACATCCGCCTAGCTACCACTGATTCACCGACTGGAGTAGATACGGAGAATGGTTCTAACAAAATTTCAAGACTAACTCAAAAACTACTAGCAATGTAAGGCGTCACAAAAGACAATGTAGCTCCTGGATCTAACAAAGCATAAGCATCAATATGAAAGACTCGCAACATACCCATGACCACATCTGGCGAAGCCTCCTACTCCTGGCGAGGCGCTAGGGCATAAAACCTGTATTGGCGCTGACCACCTGCTGAACTAGTGGAGTCTCCTTGCTAAGGGGGTCGTGTTGCTGGAGCGGTAGAACTCTCTGATCCTATGTCTGAGTTTGCCACACCCGGAACAAGAACCCACGTCAACTAGATACCTCCCGGGATGTTTTTGCCGCACTTCGCACAAACTGGAAAAGTGCGCTCCACCTTCATGCTACCATGATCCCTCGAGCTTGTAGCCCTGCTCCTCTACTCTCCCTTAGACCTGGATGGCGTGCTGGCTGATGATGGAGCTGGAATGGTCTTGTGCTGGGTCTGCTGATGTGGTCCACCTCCTGAACTAACCTGAGAAACCCCGTAGCTATCAGTCCTGGCCCTCTTGGACTCTCTCTGCCTCTTGTAGACTAACTCCATCTGCTGTGCATTTAATACAATACGGGGAAAATCAATTTCCCGATGAAGCATGGTGATCTGGTGTCATGACCCAAACGTACACCTGGATCTTAGACACGAGACAAGGGACCCCGAGAGACCCCAAGTCGACCAATGGCACATGCATGCAACTAATCTAATTCAAATAAGCAGAATGATAATCATAAAAATATAGCAGAAATGTAATCATAGCATAACATTAGAACATATTCGATGTACACATAAGCAGAATACTACCCATGGTCTGAAAGCCTCTACAACATACAATGGGCTGAAGGGACAACATCCCCAACTAACCCGAATAATACTATAATGTAAGATAGCATAAAAGCCTGTCAAATAGCCCTCAAAACATGAGGATTCACCAATAAGTTGAGAATGTAAGCTGAGATGGACTAAGCATGAGGATGAGCATGAGATTCGGACCCTATATCATGAAACGATACAACATAGAAAGTATTCGGTCAGTACGTGGAATGTACTGAATATGCAAGGTAAGTAAATCGTACATTTAAAAGGAAATAAAACTCATAAATAATCATAGGAGAATGACATCATGCTTATTTCATAAATTCCATAAGAAAACATAAGGCTCTAGACTTTAAATTCATTCATAAATCATTCATTACCATAAGCGTAAGTAAACTTTATCAAAACATAACTTGAGCCAATAACATAAACATAATAATACATAAAACATGTGAAACAATGGGAGGACTCGTCATAACCGACACCATCATGGTAGAGCCTTTCATGATGCCTCATTGTCTCGCTCAAGTGGGCAAAGCTGACCCTGGCTTGCCAGGCAAGGGTCGTGCATAAGACGTGATATCACATTTGAGGGAATCATTATCAATACATCATATCATTTACAAAACCACGGTGGCACGTGGTTATGAGACACCAGCGTAGTCCTTTGAATGTCGGGCTGCTCGGTGCTAGACACGGCTCCCAAAAACATGCATATAGGCTCATACGTAAATAACTAAAATCATGCAATAAAATTCATTGGCTAACATATAACATTTATCAACATTGATCCCCCTTTAAAACATGTTTAGCCAAGAATCAAGGCCCTTTTCATCGACCAATATCATAAATCGATAAATCATGTAATTCGTTTCATAAATCATAAATCATTCTTCAACATGTGTGCATTTCCCAATACTTTAACATACTAAATTCTTTCGAAAATATGCTCACAAACATGGGTGACTTGAAATATTCTTTTCCATCATCAATAACCTCAAAATATTGAATATTCATCCTAAATCATAACTTCCGTGAACCTTCATCAATGGCCATTCAAGATTTAAAAAGCTTGAAACATGATTTTAAAGAAAATAATATAAAACTTGCCCATCATTCATAATTCAATAATTAAAACTCAATTAAATCATACCCATAANATTCATAATTCAATAATTAAAACTCAATTAAATCATACCCATAAAGAGAGAATTCACATTTTCATGCATTTGGATAAAACCCCATAGAACTTGAATAGGAGAATTCATGAATTAACTTGAAATTTTGGCATGGGTGAGGAAGAAATCACCCATTCTAAACCCTACATACCTGGAAATGGATTGACTCAAAGTTCCTTGAATACCCACAAAGAAATTGATGGAAACTTGGGGAAGAAGATCTTGAATCTCCCAAAAATCTCTCTAAAATTCTTGCATGAGAATGGGTACGCACAAAGGACTTAACTCATATTATCATACTAAGAAAATATCCAAAACGAAGTAGTTTAGGGTCTAAAAGAGTAGAAAAGTCAAAATTGCCCTTAAAATTAAATCCCTGAAAAATGTCCCGGACGGACCAACGACCGACATAACGGGTCGTGGTCTCCTCCCGTCGCCCGCACTGGAACCTTCAAACCATGATCTACGACTTTAAACAACTGGTCGTGCCTCCTCACCACGAGTCATGGGATGGCCCGTTGTTTCTCCTTCAGCCTAACCCAGTCCTTCCAACGACTGGTGACAATGACTTGTTGTTCCCGACAATGAGTCGTTACACCGTCCGTTGCCTCCACTTCTCCCCTAAACTTCCTCTACCATGACAGATTGTGATGACTCGTGGTACCCTACCACGAGTTGTACGGTCGTCTGTCCTGTGATATTTTTTTAGTTTTCTGCACTTTCCAAATTTAACTCCCGGGTCTAATTTTAGGCCTTTCCGGGGGTATTACAATATCTCCCCCTTGGAAACATTCTTCCTCGAGTGTATGAATCAAGCAACAAATAGAAACATACAATTTATCATAACCATATACTGATTATTTTAACTGAAATTTCATGGAATGACTACCTCCAAATAAACCCATATAGTTGAACTGACCTCATACTTTACATACACATTCATAAACATAAAAGAAACTTACACACATGAACCAAATATGAAAACTAAATAGAGTCATAGGGCAAAACTGATACCACCAATCAGAACCGAGCCGGTAGAGAGCAACTGTGGATATCTAGCCATCATATCCGCCTCGGCTTCCCACGTAGCTCCCTCAACATGCTGATTCCTTCGTAGTACTTTAACTGAAGCTACTTCTCTGTTCTTAGCTTAGGGACATGACGATCTAAGATTTCCACGGGAATTTCTTCATAGCCGAGGCTATCCTTTACACCAATGCTGTCTACTGGAACTACTGAAGCTGGGTCACCCAAGCACTTTTTCAAAAGTGACCCATGGAAGACGGGATGAACTGAAGATAACTCTGATGGAAAGTCCAACTCATACGCCACCTTACCAACTCTCCTCACAACCCGATAGGGACCAACATAGCGAGGACTGAGTTTACCTTTCTTTCCGAACTGCATGACTCCCTTCATGGGAGATACCTTTAGAAATACCCAGTCATCCATATCAAACTCCAGATACCTTCTCCTCACATTAGCATACGATTTCTAACGACTATGAGCGATTTTTAACTGGTCCCTTATAATCTGAACCTTTACCATCGCCTCGTGAACCGAATTTGGTCCCACCATAGCTGCCTTGCCAACCTTAAACCATCCAATGAGAGATGTACACCTTTGCCCGTAAAGAGCATCGAACGGTGCCATCTGGATACTAGAGAGATAACTGTTATTATAGGCAAACTCAATCAAAGGCAAATGATCATCCCAACTACCTTCAAAATCCATCACACATGCCCTCAATATATCCTCAAGAGTCTGGATTGTTTGTTTTGCCTTGCGTCTGTTTGCGGATGAAAGGCTGTACGGAGCTTAACTTGTGTCCCAAGTCCTTTTTGAAAAGAACGCCAGAATTGAGAGGTAAGCTTAGTACCTCGATCTGAAATAATAGAAATGGGCACTCCATGAAGTCGAAACAACTCCCAGATATACAACTTAGCATAACCATCTACTGAATCTGTGGTCTTGTCTCGTAGGAAATGTGCAGCCTTTGTTAACTTGTCGACTACCACCCAAATGGAGTCATAGTGTCGGCGAGTACGAGGTAGACCTGTAAAAAAATCCATATTAATTTATTCTCACTTCCAAGTGGGGATGTTGATATCATGAAGTAAGCCTCCCGACCTTTGATGCTCGACCTTCACATGCTGGCAGTTTGGACATTTTACTACGAACTCCGCAATATCCTTATTCGTACCATCCCACCAATAGATTTCTCACAAGTCCTGATACATTTTTGTGGATCCTGGATGAATAGAATATTTGGTACCATGTGCCTCACGCAATATCCGAACTCTCAAATCATCAACATCTGGGACACATAGGCAACCCTAGTATCGTAGCACACCATCTATCCATTGGGGGAAAACCTCCACCTTTTGACTCTGCACCGCCTCCTTCAGCTTCCTCAAAATTGGATCCTTATCTTGCCTAGATTTAGCATCAACCACCAAGGACGATTCTGACCCGTTATGTACAACAACACCGCCATCATTCGAGTCGATCAATCTAACTCCTAGTCTTGCAAGTCGGTGGACATCCTTCAGCAACTCTATCTTTCCCTCATCCATGTGGGACAAACTCTCCATAAAGAGTCTACTAAGAGCGTCCGCAACAACATTAGCCTTTCCTGGGTGGTAGAGGACACTCATGTCGTAGTCCTTTAGTAACTCCAACCACCTCCTTTGCCGAAGATTTAGATCATTCTATTGAATACATATAGCAAACTTCTTGTAATCAATAAACACATCCACGTGCACCCCATACAACTAATGCCGCCATATCTTCAATGCAAACACCACCGCAGCCAATTCAAGATTGTGGGTTGGATAATTCTTTTCATGGACTTTCAGCTGTCTCAAGGCATATTCTATTACCTTCCCAAGTTGCATCAACACACATCCTAGTCCGACTCTCGAAGCATCACAATACACTACAAAGCCATCAGTACCCTCGTGTAAGGTCAACACTGGTGTTGATGTTCAACTCTTGGAAGCTTTTCTCAAAAGCATCCGACCATTGGAACTTCATCTTTTTCTAAGTCAACCCGATCAGTGGGGCTGCAATAGATGAGAAACCCTAAAAAAATCTCTAATAGTAGCCAGCTAGGCCCAAGAAACTCCGAATTTATGAAGGATTCACCGATCTAGGCTAATTCTTCACCGCCTCGATCTTCTGGGAATCTACCCTTATGCCTGCACTTGATACCACATGTCCCAGAAATGCTACCAAGTTTTGCCAAAATTCACACTTGCTAAACTTTTCATACAACTGACGATCCTTGAGGGTTTGCAGCACTATTCTCAAATGAGTGGCATGCTCCTCCTCGCTCCGGGAGTATATACAAATGTCATCGATGAACACGATCACGAACATATCAAAATATTGCTTGAACACCTTGTTTATTAGGTCCATAAGAGCTGCAGGAGCATTGTTTAGTACAAAAGACATAACAACGAACTTGTAGTGACCATACCGAGTCCTGAAAGAGGTCTTCGGGATGTCACTCTCCTGAACTCTGAGCTGGTGATACTCGAACCTGAGATAAATCTTGGAGAAGCACTTAGCACCCTAAAGCTTGTCAAACAAATCATCGATCTTGGGTAAGGGGTACCTGTTCTTGACGGTAACCTTGTTCAATTGGCGATAGTCAATACACATGCGAAGGGAACTGTCCTTCTTTCAAAAAAATAGAACTGGTGCACCCCATAGAGACTGGCTCGGTCTAATGAAGCCCTTATCCAAAAGATCCTTTAACTAATCCTTCAATTCCTTTAGTTTGGCTAGGGCCATCCTGTAGGGAGAAATAGAGATAGGCTGCGTATCTAGCAATAGATCAATACTGAAATCAATTTCCCTCTCCGGAGGAACACCTGGAAAATCATCAGGAAACACCTCCGAATACTCCCACACCACCGAAACTAATTGAATAGTCAGGGTCTCGGACTCCACAACCTTAACCCTAACTAAGTGGTACATGCATCCTTTAGAGATCATCTTCCTGGCCTTAAGATAGGAAATGAACCAACTTTCTAGTACCGCCGAACTACCCTTCCACTACAAAACTTACTCACCCCAAAAATGAAATTCCACCGTACGGGTCCTATAGTTAATCAAAGCATAACACGCAAACAACCAATCCATGCACAAAATAAATTCAATGCCTATAATGGCTTAACTCTATAAGGTTTGTGGAGGTAACCTTATGCAACACAATGACCGGGCATTCTCTATATACTCGTCTAGCTATGACCGAATCACTAACAGGGGTCGAAATTAAAAATGGTCCTGACAAGCTCTCGGGACTAACTCCAAGGCTGCTAGCAATGTTAGGAGTCACGAAAGACAAGGTAGCTCCCGGGTCTAGCAAGGAATAAACATCGATATGAAAGACACGCAACATACCAGTGACCACGTCTGACAAAGTCTCCTGCCCCTAGCACGAGGCAAGGGCATAGAATCAGTTTTGGCATTGTCTGCCGCCTCCACTAGTTGATGCTCCCTGCGGAGCGGAATGGGCTAGAATTGCTGCTGTCCTGACGTCTGTGCACGACCCCTATCATCACCCTTTCTACCATATGGGCACGCTCGGCACACGTGCCAAGATCTACCACACCCATCGCAGACATCTGAGCCGAGCAGGCACTCCCCGGTGTGACTTTTGTCGCACTTCCCGTAGGCTAGAGTGGTATACTCTAACTGGGTGCCCCTCTGATCCCTCGACCCTGAAGCCCTTCTCCTATGATCACCCCTGGGTATAGATGGAACACTAGCTAATGATAGTGCTAGGGCTAGTGACCTCTGCTGAAACTTTGGACGGTAGCCACCGCCGGACCTCTGATGTGAAAA
This sequence comes from Datura stramonium, assembly GCA_018107945.1. Taxonomy (NCBI): domain Eukaryota; kingdom Viridiplantae; phylum Streptophyta; class Magnoliopsida; order Solanales; family Solanaceae; genus Datura; species Datura stramonium. The sequence goes on from JACEIK010000843.1 coordinate 199,685, forward strand.
CCCACAACTGTCCGTCTGAGCCCTCTTTGCCTCTCTCTCCCTCACATGAGCCGCCTCCATCTGTTGGGCGCATAACACTATGTGAGCAAAGTCCATATCATAGTGGAGCATAGCAGTCCTGCAATCCTTGTCTAGATATCCAGCCACACCCTGAACGAATCGGCTCACCCGCGCCCTTTAATCAATCACTAACTCTGGGGCATACTTTTACAAATGAGTGAACTCAAGAGAATACTCCAGCACTGTCATCTTCCCCTTCTTGAGGTTCACAAAGTCAGCTGCCTTCAACTCCCTCATCTCTCTAGGGAAGAACATGTCGAGAAAGTCCATGTGGAACTCATCCCAGCTGATACGGCCCGCTCCCAGTGTCCTGTTGTCCTTCCATTGCTTGTACCAAATATGAGCGACATCTTTTAGTTAATAAGAGGCCGAGTCGACACACTCCCCATTCGTCACCCCCATTACCTGAGTGACCTTCAAGATCCCTTCAATAAACTCGTGTGGATTCTCATCCACCTTTGACCCCGTGAACTCACGAGGGCTCATTCTAAAGAAGTCTCTAATCCGAGCCACCGCTGCATTGCCATTTTGTGGGATCTGCGCAACAGCCTACTGGTTGACCTTAGTGGTCAAGGCCTGCGCCAACATTTGAATAGCCGTCCGAAACTTAGCGTGGGCAGCTGGCTCTAGTGCCTGGGGCTCCTGAACAGTTGGGGCTTGATGATGCCCATGGTCATTGCCATCTCTGTGGCCTTCGTCATTTTCATTCCTCCTTCTGTTCAATCTTCCAGGACCCATAATTTTGAAATCGTAAATTGCACGAATTAGAAGGATGAAAAGGCTTTTCATCGCACGACATAGAATCATGAAAGAAGGGGACATTTCCTAAACGTCTAGTAGCCTCTTCGTCATAAGTGTGGCACGCTTCACATCCATGAAAAAGACTCTACTTAACACGGCTTTCTGACACCTTAGGACACTTCAAATCTATTTCTCTGATACCAAGTTTGTCACGACCCCAATGTACACACGGATCGTAGACACGGGAAAAGGAACCCTGAGAGACCCCATGTCGTCCCATGGCACATGCATGCAACTAATCTCTTTCAAATAAGTGGAATGATAATAATAAAAACATAGCGTAAATGTAATTGTAGGATAACATTAGAAAATATTAGACGTACACATAAGTCGAATACTACACATTGTCTGAAAGCCTCTACAACATACGATGGGTTGATGGGACAACATCCCCAACTAAACCGAACAACACTGAAACGTAAGATAATATAAAAGCCTGTCAAACAGCCCTCAAAACATGAGGAACTAATAAGTTGTGAACGTAAGCTGAGATGGACTAAGGATGAGGATGAGCCTAAGATCCGGACCCCGTTTCATCAAACAATACAACATAGAAAGTATGCGGTCAGTACGTAGAATGTACTAAGTATTCAAGATCATAGGAGAAGGACATCATGCTTATGTCATAAATTCCATAAGAAAACATAAGTCTTAAGACTTTCAAGTCATTCATAAATCATTCATTATCATAAGCGTAAGTAAACTTTATCAAAACATAACTTGAGCACATAACATAAACATAATAATACATAAAACATGCGGAACAATGGGTGGACTCGTCATAACCGACACCATCATGGTATATTCTTTTATGATGCCCCACTGTCTCGCTCAAGTGGGTGGAGCCGACCCTGGCTTTCCAAGCGAGGGTCGTGCATAAGGCATGATATCACATTTGAGGGGATCATTATCAGTACATCATATCATTTACAAACCCACGGTGGCACGTGGTTATGAAACACCGGCGTAGTCCTTTGAACGCCGAGCTGCTCGGTGCTAGACACGGCTCCCAAAAATATGCATATAGGCTCATATGTAAATCAATAACATCATGCATTAAAATTTATTGGCTAAGATATAACATTAATCATCATTGGTCCCCTTTAAAACATGCTTATCCAAGAATCAAGGCCCTTTTTATCGGCCAACATCATAAATCATTAAATCATGTAATTTGTTTCATAAATCGTAAATCATTCTTCAACATGTGGGCATTGCCCAATACTTTAACATACTGAATTCTTTCATAAATATGCTCACAAACATGGGTGACTTGAAATTATGCTTTTCCATCATCAATAACCTCAAAATATTGAATATTCATTATAAATCATAACTTTCATGAACATTCATCAATGACCATTCTAGATTTAAAAAGCTTGAAACATGATTTTAAAGAGAATAATAGAAAACCTGCCCATGATTCATAATTCAATAATTAAAACTCAATGAAATCATACTCATAAAGAGAAAAATTCACATTTCCATGCATTTGGATTAAAACCCCATAGAACTTGAATAGGAGAATTAATGAATTAACTTGAAATTTGGGCATGAGTGAGGAAGAAATCACCCATTCTAAACCCTACATACCTAGAAATGGATTGACTCCAAGTTCTTTGAATACCCACAATGTAATTGATTGAAACTTGGGGAAGAAGACCTTGAATCTCCCAAAAATCTCTCTAAAATTCTTGCATGAGAATGGGCATGCATAAAGGACTTAACTCATATTCTCATACTCAGAAAATATCCAAAATGATGTAGTTTAGGCTCTAAAAGCGTAGAAAATTCGAAATTTCCCTTAAAATTAAATCCTTGAAAACTGTCCCGGACGGACCAACGACTGACCCAACGGGTCATGATGACATACCATGACTCGTGGTATCGATTCGTTGAGTCCACTGCTTCATCACATGCCTCAGATCCTTCCCACGACTTGTCAGGATGAGTCGTTACTTCAAAGGACGAGTCATTAGAATGACCGTCACCAACTCCATGACCAAAACCGACTTTACTTCCCACGAGCCTCACCACAACTTGTGGTGACTTGCAATTATTCATGGTCTCCTCCCGTCGCCCGCACTGGAACCTTCAACCCACGAGCTACAACATTAAACAAGGGGTCGTGCCTCCTCACCATGAGTCATGGGATGGCCCGTTGTTTCTCCTTCAGCCTAACCAGTACATCCAACGACTGGTGACAATGACTCGTTGTTCCCGAAAATGTGTTTTTACAACATTCATTGCCTCCAATTCTCCCCTTAACTTCCAAAACCACGACAGGTTGTGACGAGTCATGGTACCCTACCACGAGTCGTAAGGTCGTCCGTCCTGTGACATTTTTTCTAGTTTTTTGTACTTTCCAAATTTAACTCCTCGGTCTATTCTATGGCCTTTCTAGGTTATTACATCCGGCAGTCTTTGTCAAAGTAATCTGCTACTCCAAGCACAAAATGGCTCACCCGATCCCGCTGATCCCCCACCAACACCGGAGCATATTTAGATAACCAAGTGAACGCTAATGCATACTCTTGGACAGACATGATACCTTGCTTCAGATTAACAAACTCGGCCACCTTGATCTCCCTCATCTCCCGATGGAAGAACCGATCCATGAATGCAGTGTGAAACTCATCCCAACCTATCGGCCTTGCACCCACCGCCCTTGCATCTCTCCATTGCTTAAACAATATATGTTCTACCCATTTAGCTTATAGGAGGTCAAGTCAACGCATTTCCCATTGTTCACCCTCATTAACTAGGTGATTTTCAGAATCTCCTCTATAAAATTGTGTGGATCCTCGTCAACCTTTGACCCCGTGAACTCGAGAGTGCTCATTCTCAAGAAATCCCTCACTCTAGCTATTGCTGCATTCCCATTCTAAGGGAAATGCGCCATCGTCTGATTCTTTACTTGGGAATTCATGGCTTGTGCCAACATCTAAATTGTTGCCCTAAACTCGGCGTGGGAAGCTAGCTCTAGTACGTCCTCCTCATGTACGGGTGGAGCTGGCTGATGCTCACCATCATTGACACCCTCATGATCATTACCATTTCTGTTTTCTCCTGGTAATTACTCGACGTGGAGGCATGAAACGATAGAGCATATAAAGTATGCGGTCAGTACGTGGAATGTACTGAGTATGCAAGGTAAGTAAAACAGACATTTAAAACATATATGAAATTCATAAATGATCATAAGAGTAGGACGTCATGCTCGTATCGTAGATCATAATATCATATCATATGGCTCAAGGTTTTCAAAAAATTTGTAACATAACTTAATCATAATCATAATAGAAGAGGTTTACATAACATGATTATAGCCAACATACATAGATCATAAGGAACAGCGGGAGACTCTCTTCACCGACATACCCCATATAAGCACACATGAAGCCTGACTTGTAACCCTAGTCGGGATGGTGTTCCTACCTTGCAACGAGTAGAACCATAAAAGTGTGATATCACCATGAAAAGGGCCATTTGGTCTAGGGACTAACATGAAAGGGGTCCCAACATACCTACGGTGGCACGTAGTTCATGAGATCCGGGCCTTAACCTGAGCCCCGAACCTACTCGGTGTTCGGTACTACTCCTAAAACATACATAATAATACATACATGAGTTCATGGGCTAGTTAAATTATGATAATCGTAAAAATGCTTGAATATATAAGAACTAGCCATGACTTGAGGCTCGTGAGTCAGCCAAAAACATAATTCATGATTAATAAGATTCATACATACTTGTAGATCATGCATATAGCTTGAAATTCATAAAAATCATAATGGGTAGCATAATGAATTCGTACTTTAAAACATAATTCATGTTGGGCTTGTAAATAATATCGACGGGATAATAAGTCATAAATCGATTCATCA
>JACEIK010000843.1:204710-223027 GCA_018107945.1 Datura stramonium
AAGATGGAATTTAGAGAAATTGGGGAAGAACACCTTGAATCACCTTCTAGACTCTTCTCTATACTCTTGCATGCATGAATGAGGCTTAACATGGACTAATATCCATAAAAGACTCTATTCAGACCTTAAAATTACATAGTTTAGACCTTAGGAGTTTAGGAATTACGAAAACACCCTTACTAAAAATGTAGAAAAATAACTACCAGGGGTCCCAACGAGTGACCTGACGATTCGTTGCTAGGGACCACAATTCGTGCCCTTGAGTCGTCAGGTATATTTCCATAATTCACCTTAGGGACCCCACGAATCGTGGTGGCTGACTACGACTTGTGGTCACCACCCATGACCCCCACTACCCAAAAATCCTGACAACCATACACCCAACACACGTGTGACCTCACGAGTCGTGAGGTCTGGCCACGACTCGTGGTCAAGCCCGTGGCCTCCTCCACCTGAGTCTACCATCCTTGTGACCACGATTAACCTCACGACTCATGGTCACTCCCCACGACCTACATCACGGGTCTTCCTATACCTTGTTCATATTTCTAGTTTTTCTCCATTTCGACTCCCGGGTTTGATCCTTGGGTTCCCGAGGTATAACAGTAGTATTCAGTTATCTTGTATTAAGTGCATTTCGTTTTCTATATATGTCATTATTATGCTTTCATTATTTTATTACGTTGATTATTCCTCTTTACTTGATTGAGTTAGATGTAGGTTCATTCCATAGGTCGATTTGTAGTCTCTCGGGGCTCTTTATCCCGTGTTTCAATATGGGTCTACGGTCGGGTCGTGACAAACTTGGTATCATATCCATAGGTTTGAAGTGTCCTATGTCGTGCGATGAAATGTCTCCCTATTCTTATAACTCATGCTATTTGCGCTTGAGGAATCATGCCTCCCCGCAGAGTTAACGGTAGGAGGAATGCGAATGGAAATGGCCACGAGGATGGCAATAGAGACGGGCACCAACAATCTCGACTAGTCTAGGAGCACTAGTCACTAGAGCCGGTTCCCCATGCCGAATTTAGGGCTTCTATTCAGATGCTAGCATAGGCCTTGACAGCTCAGGTAAACTAGAAGGCAGTGGCGCATATTCCACAAAATGAGAATGCAGTGGTAGCTCGAGTCAGAGATTTCTTGAAGATGAACCCACCATAGATTCTTGGGTCCAAGGTGGACGACGATCCATATGAGTTTATTGATGAGATTGTGAAGATCACCTAGGTCATGGGGGTGAATAGAGTTGAGTGTGCTGAATTGGCCTCATATCAGTTGAAGGGGGTCGCACACATCTGGTTTTGATAGTGGAAAGATAGTAGGGCCGCCGGAGCAAGCCCTGTCCGTGGGAGGATTTTCATGTTTCTTTCCTAGATCAGTTCTTCCCTCGTGAGATGAGGAGTTGAAGATAGTTGGGTTCTTGAATCTTAAGCAAGAGAAGATGACGGTATAGGAGTATGCCCTTAGGTTCACTCACTTATCAAAGTACGCCCCAGAGTTAGTGGTCAATCAGAGGGCGTGAGTGAGCAAGTTTGTTCATGGGGTGGTGAACTATTTGGACAAAGATTCCAGGACCTCTATGCTCCACCAGGATATGGATTTCCCTCAGATAGTCTTATACGCCCAACAGATGGAGGCGGCGCATATGAGGAAGAGAGGCCAAAAGGCTCGGACAGACAGCTACGGCTTCACTCAACAGTGATCCGGCGGTGGTCACTACCCTCAAATTCAGCAAAGATCACTAGCCCCAACACCATCATCATCCAGTGTTCCATCTAGACCAAAGGGTGATCAGAGGAGCAGGGCCTTAGGATTGAGGGACTGGAGGGGCATGCAAGCAGAGCCCACATTGTTGGCCTGCGGGAAGTGTGGCAACAGTCATGCCGGGGAGTGCTTGCTTGGTTCAGTTATCTATTATGTGTGTGGTAGATCTGGCCACATGCGCCGAGTGTGTCCATTTTCTAAACAGGGTGATGATGAGGTCGTGCATAAACTACCAGGTTAGCAGCAGCTCCAACACACTCAGCTCCACAGGGGGCATCTGTTACACCCCGTAAATTCTTGACATGTAGATGGCCTATTCACATGTTTGTTAAGAGTTTTAGAATGCCATACATGATAGAAAAAGGCCCGGGGGAAGATCGGACGAGTGCCGCACTGAACCATCACAGGAGGAGGCCCGGCAGACCCCTCTGCGATGGCAACGTGCCACGGAGGGAGCCCCTCCGCAATGGCCAACGTGCCACGGAGGGGGGTGTCCAGACCCAACTATATAAAGCTCCACTTCGTTTTTAAAATTCATTTCACACAATTTAATTTCTAGAATACGACCAGAACATGAGAGAACGAGGGTTCAACATAAAAGTTCATCCATTTACGCTATTAAACGCAGTCCATACTCGAATTAATCTTGGGTAGTTAAGTATTAAGCTGCCGGGAGCATTCCTGCGGAGTTAGTTTCATGAAATTCAGCCGGAAAATTGTCGTCCTACCGAGCTAAGGTAAGTGAAATTGCTCCAAATTAGTGTAAATATACTCCTAGCCCTAAATGGAGTATTTCTCCTTTCTGGACTTCCGAGAAATAGCAAGTTTTCGGCTATTTTTTGATAAGTCAAAGTTTGGGTTATATATATATATTCAAAGTAGTATTTTCTTCCAGAATATTGATGAATTTAGTTCTAATTCCTATGAATGTGAATATAGTTTGAAGAAATAGCTGAATATTGGCCGAGTTACGCCAGTTAGCCGGAAAGCCGGAAACTGAGGTATGTAAAGCTAGTTTCTTCGGCAAGTTAGTAATTCTAGTATAGTAAAATAGAATAAATTCTATAAGAAAGTTCCAGAAGCCGAGTATCAAGTATGTTTGTATTATTATGTCATATCCAGAATAAAAGTCAATAAATCAGCATCAGACAGCAAGATCTTATCCCAGACTCAGCTTAACTCAGTATTAGATTCAGTTTAATTCAGCAAGATATTCAAAATAGAATATTAGAACATGGATAGTATTTTCAGATTTAATATACATGTTATATGTGATTACTATTGTTTGNCAGATTTAATATACATGTTATATGTGATTACTATTGTTTGTTGAGACTTGTTTGTGATATGTGGGCACCCTTAGAGCTTCCTTGCCGCCCCAGGGTTAATGGTTGTGTCGACTCGCCCGCTAGAGGGTGAGGATACGTTACTCCAAGGAGTGGCATGCCATCCGCAGTAGGACGAAGATGGGATGAAGCATTCCCATAGCAGGCTGATAGGCATTATAGCTTACCCTGTCGAGCGCTTGCACCTAGGGCACAGATTACAGATTACAGATACAGATCTCAGATTACAGTTACAGGAGTCCTCCTGACTCAGATACAGTTATAGTCAGGGCCCCAGAGAGCCCAAGCTGCATACCCAGGGGGCCGGCTGAATGCTTGTAGTTATTAGGTGAGTTGAGTGAATTTATTTTTTGACGGTTTGACCCGGGTAGGGGTATATAGATTGCATGTTGATTGGCACCTTCCGGCTTTTGGGGGCTAGTATAGGTTCTTGTATGCTATATATATATATGTGTGTGTGTGTTATTTATTAAGTTGATAAATAGCAGGACACCGCATTGACATGTATGGTTCTTATCTTCCTTCTAGTACAGTTAAGCTTAGTACAGATTCTGCTATTCCAGACAGTTTTAGCTATTCTATGTCATTTCAATAACTATCAGTATTTCTGTTTATCTTTAGTTATGTTAAGTTTTGCTTTGCATACTCGGTACCAGTGGTATTGACGCCCGTTTGAGGAGCTGCATTACTTTCCTGCAGGTACTCATAGACGAGGAGCTGATCGCTCATAATTCCAGCCAGCACACAAACTCATCAGCTCCTATCATCCAGAGCTAGACAGCTAGAGGTTTACTTCTTTTCTTTTGATGTACAGTATGGGTAGGCCGGGGCCCTGTCCCGACCATCTTATCAGTATTCTTAGAGGCTTGCAGATTGTATATTCCTTGTGGTAAGCTTTATCGATCGTGTTAGGCCGTGTGTATGTTTTAGCTTGTTTATAATGGATGTGTGGGGCCCTACTCAGTTGGTAGTGGTGATCGTGTCGGTCACGTATGGTGGCCTTAATTCATTTTCTTAATTCAGAAGTAACTAGACAGCATGGTGGCCTTGTCGGCCCGCATAGATTCCTTTATACTACTGTTTTTTTGGTTAGCTGTTGTTTCTCACAGGTGGCTATAGGCCTAGTCGGTCGGAGGCTGTATTTACAGCCGTTATATAGCCCGTCGTTTTCTTGAATCCCAAAGTTAAAGCCAGCCTGGACCCAGAAGTGCTTAGGCTCAGTAGTCAAGCTGTCCAGGTCTTAGTAGCGCACTAGGTGCTAGTCATGCCTCCTAAGGCGGGGCATGACAGCATCCACTAGTGGGGGTGGCGGGCAATGCCAAAACCGATTCTATGCCCTCGCCTCACGTTAGGAGCAGGAGACTTCACCGGATGTGGTTACTGGTATTTTGTGAGTTTTTCACCTTGATGTTTATGCTTTGTTAGATCTAGGGGACACCTTGTCTTTTGTGACATCTTACGTGGCTAGTAGTTTCAGAGTCAGTCCCGAGATCTTGTCGAAACACTTCTCAGTCTCTACTCCCATTTGTGATTCAGTTGTAGCTAGGCGAGTATATAGAAGTTACTAGGTCATAGTATTACAGAAAATCACCTTCATAGATCTAGTAGAGTTAGCCATGACAAACTCTGATATTATTCTCTACATGGATTGGTTGTATTCATGTTATGCTTCCGTTAATTGTAGAACCCGTGCAGTGGAGTTCTTCTTTCTGGGTGAGTCAGTTTTAGAGTGGAAGGGTAGTTCAGCTGTGCCATTAGGTCATTTTATTTCCTATCTTAAGGCTAGGAAAATGATGTTTAAGGGTTGTGTGTACCATCTTGTTAGGGTTAAGGATGTTGAGACCGAGACTCCGACTATCCGGTCAGTCTCGGTAGTAAGTGAGTTCCCAGAGGTCTTTCCAAATGATTTGCTAGGAGTTCTGCCCGAGCGGGAGATTGATTCTGGTATTGACCTTCTCCCCGATATGCAGCCTATATCTATTACTCCTTATAGAATGGCCCTAGCCGGGTTAAAGTAGTTGAAGGAGCAGTTGAAGGACCTATTAGATAAGGGTTTCATTAGACTGAGCAAATCCCCATGGGGTGCACCAATTCTATTTGTCCAAAAGAAAGATGGTTCTCTTCATATTTGTATTGATTATCGGAAATTGAACAAGGTCACCATCAAGAATAGGTATCCTCTACCCATGATTTGTAATTTGTTTGACCAGCTTCAGGGAGCTAAGTGCTTTTGGAAGATAGATCTCAGATTCAAGTACCAGCAGGTGAGAGTTCAGGAGAGCGACACCCCGAAGACAGCCTTCAAGATGCGGTATGGTCATTATGAGTTTGTAGTTATGTCTTTTGGACTAACGGATGCTCCTGCAGCTTTTATGGACTTGATGAACAGGTGCTCAAGCCATACTTGGATATGTTCATGATTGTGTTTATTGATGACATCCTGATATACTCTCGGAGCGAGGAGGAGCATGCCGCTCATTTGAGGGTGGTGCTACAGACTCTTAAGGATCACCAGCTATATGCGAAATTTAGCAAGTGCGAGTCTTGGTTTAATCCAGTGGAATTTTTGGGCCATGTGGAGTCAAGTGATGGCAGATGGACTCTCAAAAATAAAAGCGGTGAAGAATTTGCCTAGACCGGTGAATCCTTCAGATATTTAGAGATTTTTGGGCTTTGCAGGCTACTATCAAAGGTTTGTTGAAGGTTTTTCATCCATTGCAGCGCCATTGACCAAATTGACCCAGAAGAAAGTGAAATTCCAATGGTCAGAGGCTTGTGAGAAGACCTTTCAAGAGTGGAAGGCTCGACTCACCTCAGCACCGGTATTAACCCTACCGGAGGGTACTGATGGGTTTGTGGTGTATTGTGATGCTTCAAGGCCTTGTTTGTGTTTTGATGTAGCACGACAAGGTTATAGCCTATGCCTCAAGACCGCTGAAAGTTCATGAAAATAACTACCCGACTCACGATCTCGAATTAGCAACAGTGGTATTCACCTTTAAAATATGGAGACACTATTTGTACGAGATCTACATGGATGTGTTTACGGACTGTAAGAGTCTACAATATGTGTTTACCCAGAACGGTCTCAATCTTCAGCAAAGAAGGTGGTTGGAGCTACATAAGGATTATGACATGAGTGTCCTTTATCATCCGAGAAAGGCTTATATAGTAGCAGACGCACTTAGTAAGACTCTCCATGAAAAGTGTGTCCCATGTAGATAAGGGAAAGAAGGAGCTGGTAAAATTGTGCATCGACTTGCAAGGTTGGGAGTTCATTTGGTTTATTCGACCGATGGTGGTGTTATTAGTTCAGAACGGATCAGAATCATCCTTGGTGACTGATGTAAAAGCTAGGCAAGACGAGGACCCCATTTTGGTAAAGATTAAGGAAGTCGTCCAAAATCAGAAAGTAGAGGTCTTTTCCAAGGGGGAGATGGTGTGCTTGGATATCAAGGCCACCTGTGTATTCTGACGTTGATGATTTGAGAAATCGGATGTTACTCCATTGGGGTCGTTGTAGATAGGTTAACTAAAGCTTCTCATTTTCTACCGGTCAAAGCCACTGATTCCGCGGAGGATTATGCCAAACTATATATCCGAGAGCTAGTTCGGTTGCATGGAGTGCCTTGACCATCATGTTAGACAGAGGTACCCAATTTACCTCTCAGTTTTAGAGGTTGTTTCAAAAAGGATTTGGTACTCAAGTTAAGCTCAGCACAACATTTCACCCGAAATTGGATGGTAAAGCGGAGTGTACAATTTAGACTCTTGAGGACATGCTGAGAGCATGATTGTTTGACTTCAAAGGTAGTCGGTATGATCATTTGCCTCTTATCGAGTTTGCATACAATAACAACTACCATTCTAGCATTCAGATGGCTTCATTTAAGGCTCTCTATGGGCGGAGATGTAGATGGCCTATTGGTTGGTTCGAAGTTTGTGAAGCTGCGACGATAGGACTAGATTCAGTCCATGAGACCATGGAGAAAGTTCTGCTCATACGGTATAGGTTGAAAACAACTCAAAGTAGCAAAAAGTCCAATGCCGATGTGAGAAGCGAGAACTCGAGTTCAAAGTGGATGATTGGGTATTTCTAAAGGTGTCTCCCATGAAGGGAGTGATGCGGTTTGGAAAGAAAGGAAAACTCATCCCTCGTTATGTTGGCACCTATCGGATTGTGAAGCGGGTTGGTAAGGTGGCATATGAATTGGAATTTCCCTCAGAATTAGCTTCCATGTCCTAGTGGACCATGTCAGTGTGAAAGACGACCTTAGTTATGATGAGGTTCCGGTGGAAATACTAGATTGTCAGGTTCGAAGAATGAGAAACAAGGAAGTAGCTTCAGTTAAAGTTTTATGGAGGAATCAGCAGGTTGAGGGAGCTACATGGGAAGCCAGAGCAAACATGATGGCTAGAAACGCACATTTATTCTCTACCGGCTCAGTTCCATCTTGAGGTATCAGTATTTGACCTAGTACTCCATTTAGTTTTCATGTTCAGTTCATGTGCCCCAGTTTCTTCATGTACGTGGATGTGTATATGATTCATGAATTCAGTTCAACCATGTTGTTTAAATCGGAAATAGTCATTCTGTCAGTTTTCAACTTATATAATCAGTGTTTGAGTATGATGATTGCATTCTCTGTTTTCTGTATTCTTTCCCCACATTCGAGGATGAATGTTCCCAAGGGGGAGATATTATAATACTCCGAAAGTGCCTGAGACTAGACTCGATGTTTAAAAATAGAAAATGGCAGAAATTTGAGAAATTTTCATTGAACGGGTCATGTAACGGATCGTTGGTTCGACCAACGACCCGTACAATGCATTCGTGGTGAGGTTTTGGAAGTTCAGATTTGGGAGTAATGGGTGTAGGAAAGACTCGTTGGATGGAATCGTCGTGATATTGGTCCTTGGTTAAGGGAGAAGGAACGAGTCATGGAATGACCCATTTCAGGTAGCAACGAGTCGTGGTCAGTAGTCGTGAAAATGGGTCCCAGGTTAAGGCAGTGATGATGACGACTGGACGTAATGAGTCATTGGGTCTAGCAACGACCCGTCCTGTCTGGTCGTGGTGAGGGATCAGAGACCTGGACTCAGGTTCAAGCAACAAGTGTTTGACGACATACCATAGGAGCTAACGACAGATCGTTCTGTCGTCCGTTGTCACCAGCAGTTCAAAATTTTCAAGAAATTCATTAAGGGAATTTTCAGCATTCCTAAGTCCTAGGGTCCTAAACTACGTTGTTTAAGGGTCGAAATCAGTGTTTTATGAGAAAAAAATCAATTCTAGGCTCATTCACATCCATGCATGCATATTAAGGGGTTTAGGAGGTGATCAAGTTAGAGTTCTTCAAGCTTTCCTTCAATCTCTCATTGGGCTTTCAAGGAGTGATAAAATCAGATCTTCCCTAGGTATGTAGGGTCATGAATGAGTGAATTTCGTTCACACTCATGCCCAATCCCTCTCTAAATCATGCAAATTCCTATGTTGATTCTATGAGGTTTTAACCCACTGCGTGAAATTCCTAATTCTCTACATGGGTATGATATAAATGAGTTATTATTATTAAATAATAAATAACGGGCAAGTTTTACATTGTTTTTCATTAAAATCATGTTTCAAGATTTATAAGTTAAAATGCCTATCTATGAGAAGTGCATGAAAGTTGAGATTTATGGTTAATTTTCAAGTATAATGAGATATTATTGATGAAAAGCATGTTTTCAAATAATCATGTTTTCAAGTTAATTGAGTATTTTCAAGCATGTTGAAGTATTGGGCAATGCCCACATGTTCGAGTATGATTTATGATTTATGATATGGATTTTATGAATGATAGATTTATGACGTTGGCTGATTTATGGGTTCTTGATTCATGGCTAAACATGTATGTAAATGGGGATCAATGATGTTAATATTTATTTGTCCATGAATTTCATGAATGATGTTTATGATTTATATACGAGTCTAATGTGCATGTTTTCGGGAGCAGTGTCTAGCACCGAGTAGCCTGACGTTCAAAGAACTACACCGATGTCTCATAACTACGTGCCACCATAGGTTCATATTGATACATTACAATGTTAATGGATCCCCTCTTTCATGATATCACATACTTCACATCCCTTGCCTAGCAAGCTGGGATGACTCTGCCCACTTGAGTGAGATAGTTGGGGCATCATGTAAGGCTCTACCATGATGGTGTTAGTTATGAAGAGTCCTCCCATTGTTCCTCATGATTTATGCATGGTTATGTTCATATTGTTTTGGCTCAAGTTATGTTTAATGAAGCTTTTCTCCTATTAATTACGATTATGACTGACTTATGAATGTTTTGAAAACCTTGAGTGTTATGTTACATTAGGATATTTATGTTATGAGCATGTTTTCCTACTCTTAAGAACTTTTATGTATTTTAAATGTTTGTTTTACTTACCTTGCATACTCGATACATTTCACGTACTGACCACATATTCTATGCTGTATCGTTTCATGATACAGGCTCTGATCTTCAGACCCAGCACCGTCATTAGCTCGTTCCTGGAGTTAACATCCAGCTCATTGGTGAGTCCTTATCTCCTGAGGACCAATTGATATTAGTTATCCTTTAAGTTCAGTTTTCCAGACTTGTCGGATTAGTTAGGGGAGTTGTCCCATAAACCCATTAGATATGTTAGAGGCTTTCAAACTATGTGTAGTATTCAGCTCTCATGAATGAAGTGCGTTTTGTTTTCTATATATGTCATGATTATGCTTCTTCTATGTTATTACGTTGAGTATTCCGCTTTACTTGATTGAGTTAGATGTAGGTTCATGCCATGGGTTGACTTGGAGTCTCTCAGGGCTCCTTGTCCCATGTTGCGATCCGGGTCTATGGTTGGGTCGTGAAACGAGTATCCCATTGTTCCTCTGATTTCAGTTATGCATGTTTATCAGTCATGATATTATGTTTTCAGAAGGTTTGACCCAATGTTTAGTTTTACTTATGATTATCAGTTTTCAACTTCGGATCATTCAATTCAGTTATGATATTCAGTTATGTTCAGACCATGATTTCATAAAATAGCATGCAAGCCTTACTCTCATAATCTTATCTTGATTATTTTTTTATGATATGCATGATTTATGAATTTACTTACTTAATGGTTTTACTTAGCTTGCATACTCAGTATATTCCATGTGTTGATCACATACCCTATGTTGTATCATTTCATGACACAGACTCAGACTTTTAGGTTCAGTCCTGCCGCTAGACAGATCCTTAGAGTTAGCATATCCATCTGGTTGGTGAGTCCTGATCCTTCGAGGATCTTTTTATCAGCTTGTATTCAGTATCTTCAGTTTCATTCTTTAGTGAGTTAGTTGGGGCCTTTTCCCATCAAATCGTCAGTATGTAGAGGCTTATCATACATAGCGTGTATTCATCTTCGGATCAGTGTTATGTAATCCATTGTTCAAATGTTATTAGATATTTAGAGTTTCGCTATATCAAATGTTAGTTTTCCGTGTTATTTATGTTGAGATTTAGTTAACATATTCAAGCCATGGGTCGACTTGGAGCCTCTGGGGGTTCTTTGTCCCGTGTCTCAATCCGGGCGTATGTTCGGGTTGTGACAACTTGGCATCAGAGCATTGGGTTTTGAAATGTCCTATGGTATCTGAAAGCCGCATTCAGTAGAGTCTTTTTCATGGGTGTGAAGCGGGCCACACTTATGACGAAGAGGTTACAAAACGTTTAGGAAATGTTCCCTTCTTTTATGATCTAAGTCGTGCAATGAAATGTCTCTCTATCCTTCTAACTCGTGCTATACGCATTTATAGAATCATGCCTCCTTGCCGAGATAACGGAAGAAGAAATAGGAATGGAATTGGCCATGAGAATGGAAATGGGGATGGGCACCAGCAGGCACCACCAGCCCATGAGGACCATGTACCCAAGCAGGTTGCCCACATAGAGTTCAGGACAGTCATTCAGATGCTCAATCAAGCTTTGACCGTCCAGGTCAACCAACAGGAAGTAGCGCATGTCCCTCAAAATGGAAATGCGGTGAGGACAAGAGTTAGAGATTTTCTAAGGATGAACCCTCCGGAGTTTCTTGCATCAAAGGTGGACAAGGATCCACATGAGTTTATCGATGATGTTCAAAAGATCACTCACATCATGGGGGTGGTTGGATAGGAGTGCACTGAACTAGCCTCGTATTAGGTGAAAGGGGTTGCACACATTTTGTTTAAGCAATCGAAGGATAGTAGGGCAGTTGGAGAAGGCCCTATTGGTTGGGATGAGTTTCATGCTGCATTTTTGGACCAGCTTTTCCCTCGTGAGATGAGGAAGATTAAAGCAACTGAGTTATTGAACTAGAATCAAGGGAAGATAACGGTTCAGGAGTATGCCCATGGAGTTCACTCACTTGTCCAAGTATGCACCCGGGATGGTGACCGACTAGAGAGCCCGAGTGAGTCGGTTCATGCATGGTATAGCAGACTACTTGGTAAAATATTGCTGGATCGTGATGCTGCATCAGGAAATTTATTTTCCATGGATAGTTCTATACGTCCAACAGATGGAGGCAGTACAGGTGAGTGAGTGGGAGAGAGAGGCCAAAAGGGCCAGCAATGATAGCTTCGGATTCTCCCAACAGAGACCTGGTGGTGGGCATCGTTAGTAGTCCCACCAGAGGTCTTCAGTCCCAGTGCCGTCCTCTATGAGTGTGCCTTTCAGATCCAGGCGCGACCAGAGGGGACGAGCATCAGGCTCTAGAGATCAGGGTAGTATACCCGTAGAGTCTAGCATTCCAGAGTGTGGCAAGTTTGGCCGGAGACACATAGGTTAGTGTTTAGCAGGTACAAGTGCTTTTTCAGGCGTGGCAAGCCCGAACATATGCTTAGAGATTTCCCAGCAGCCAGATAGGGCCATAACAGGGGCGATGGCCTAGCCTCCAATTCAGCAGCTCCACCAGCATGCGCAGCTCAGTAAGGGGATCTACTAGCGCGGGTGGTGGTCAGCACCAAAGAAGATTCTATGCCCTAGAATCTCATCAGGAGCAGGAGGTCTCCCCAGATGTAGTCATTGTTATGTTACGAGTATTCCACCTTGATGTATATGCATTGTTATATCTAGGGGATACTTTTTATTTTTTGACGCCCTATGTTGATACTAGTTTCCAAGTTAGTCTCGAAATTCTATCAAAACCCTTCTCAGTCTCTACTCCAGTCGATGATTCAGTTATAGTTCAACGGGTATATAGAATTTGCCCTGTCACAATCCTTTAGAAGATCACATCAACAGATTTAGTGTCACACCCAAAAATGTAGGTAGGACGCAACTGGCACTTGATTTATGATTAATCAAGAAGCCGGCCATATGACATCTGTAACTGTAACACTTAGTCATCAAGGCCACCCGTCACAATCAACTGGAGTATAAACCAGACCCATAAGGTCTCAACAATACATGGAAAACAACTTAAATGCAATCATGTCAATGAGTATGATAAACCAAGCAACAATAAGCCGACGAGTCCACAAACTGAATAACATTGTACACACTAAGTCCACAAAGCCTCTAAAGAGTAAACTAACTGATGGTCGGAATAGGGCTCTGACCTACCCATAACTGCATCTCAAAACTCGAGCATAAATAACTAAGCCCTATCTCTATGAAGAAATGAGCATACCAATACATCCGTTGATCTCACGAACTGCTAATGCAACTGGCAATCACGACCTCTACCTGCACCTACGGCACAAACACAGGTCCCCAACTGAAGGGACGTCAGTACGAATGAAATGTACTAGTATGTAAAGCTTAAACTGTAAATATGAGATAACAATCATGTAATAACTTACTCAACACATAAATATATAAAGGAAAGATATAACCTGGAACTCTACAACCTGTAATTGATAACAACTCACTATAACATAAGTGAACTCGAGATAATTGAACCAGGAATAAGGAATAGTAACAACCTGGAATCCTAGAAACTGAAACCTGATAATAACCCTATAATGAGATGAAAATGCAATTAAGAAATGCACAAGAAAGAAACTATAATAGTAATGCCAGCGACCAGCCAACCAAAAATCCATATATAAATTAGTCCAGCCGGTGTACCACCCCGGGGTAAAATAAAAATATCTCCAGCCGATATACCACACCGGGGTAAAATAAAAATATCTCCAGCCAGTGTACCACACCAGGGTAAAGTAAAAATATCTCCAGCCGGTGTACCACACAAGGGTAAATTAAAGATATCTCCAGTCGGTATACCACACTAGGGTAAAATAAAAATATCTCCTGCCGGTATATCATACCGGGGTTAAACAAAAATAAATCTCAATCGCAATCATAAATAGAGTTGACATGGCTCATACAAACAATTTATATACTGACAACCATGAAATATGTCCGCTCAGTAACTATAACATGTGCAGGATCTTACCACGACCCAAAATACTACACTTATTCCATACACATTTAGGTCTTTCATTTAGCATTTAAATACATACATATACTGTGAATGAATTCTAGGAAAGTTCCTAGGACTAAAATATCATAAATACTGTGTAGATACACGTTCATGATTTTAAACATATCCTAGCAATACTAACATGAGGAGCAGAGAGGAATAGCTTAACTTAACATTTTCTATTAACAATCTTAACATTCATTTTGTTCTTATACACGTTTGACTTTCATACTTTCATATCAAGAATTGTGAGCATACCTCATTCCTCACACATCATATCACATCTCAAGGAAACTTATGAACAGGAAGACATCACTCGCGTATCTCAAAATTGGAGCTCTTTAACATAAAAATGCTAGGCAATTGTCTAGGGGCCGCCTTAAGATAAATAAAGACTTATAGTCGTGCTTTAGAAAATATAGAAAATTCTCGTGTGAATGTTTGCAATATATGAGGAGCTTAGAAAAGCTTAGCAGCATTATAAACAGTTTAGAAACTTCCAAGAAAAATAAAATCCTTTAAAACTTGAAAAAGTTAATCCAACTCTTAGAACCTATAATCAAAAATAATTTTTTAAAAGTACGATGAAGAACTTCTCTTTAACCCGAGTCACTATCTCAAAATATTCGATTCTAATCATTTCTTAAGAAGTTAACACTTTATTGTCCTTTCATTAGCTTAACACAATTGAACATAAACAACTTTATTTATAACGCTTATTCTAAACGTCATAAGAACACGGTAAATCTTGCTAGCCATTTGCCTAACTTATTAACAATCGTAACACTTATCATCTAATTTAACAACCTTTAGCTCCACTTTTCATATTCATCTTAAGTTCTTTTCCAAATAGGATTCACCATTCCCTACTTAATTATTTACTCTCATGTTCACCATTCCAACAATTCTTATATGCACTTAACTTTTTACCTAATTACCAACCTTATCTCTTAAACTTCGTCTTGCTCATATTTTAACATTTCTCAAAGGTTCTTGAAATCAATTACGGACAGAGGGCATATAACTCATATATTACCTTAAAAGGTCTAACATTTACTCTTATCTTTCCTTTGATACTAGCGCCTCAACTTTTACACTTAGATTAATTTCCTTACACATCTACAACTTTCAAAGAACATGCAACGTTTCTAGTCATAGCCTTGAGAAATTCTCAAGAGGTCTAGATAACTCAAGTGCTCTAATAAACATATGGAGTCTATCTAAAGGCAATCCTTGCCGCTTTAGTGCATAACTTGAACGTATGCATAAACGTGTATATATAGATATATGATTTTCTTTTAACCTGTTAACATAATGATATTGTGTATAACCTTCCCATAAAGATGGTTCAATAGAAATATCAATAGTTAACCCATCAGGTCCTATTTTCCAAGTTTAACATATCAGTTAATTAAGAAATGCCTTAATTAGTCACTTAGCTTAAGGAAGAGGGATCGGGAAACCTTCTCATGGCCCCAGGTACCTTAAAACATGCATATAAGAGGGTAGGTAACTATTGTAAGGAAATTTCATTTTGTTACCCTCGTTAGCCCTTATTTAGCTAAAACCGATTTCAAATATTAGGTTCGTCCTCGAGTCATCATCTTATCATGTTTACCAATTTCCTTAGCAACCATAATGTGAAAAAACATTTACAAAAGAAACGCATATCACAATGTAAGGAACTAGATGACAGTGCCCACACTGAGGGGACTTCAGACTCAATTTACAACTATAACCATAATCGAAGGAAATTGCCCTCTTCAATTTACATTCTTGTTTTCCAACTCTTTAGCGAATACAGAACTTAATACCAAGTAATTCTAACAACTGGGAAGAACCATAATATGCTAATACATAAGCTCAAGTAAAGGGGAATGCCTGATTCATCCTCGGGATGAATTTGTGTTTGAAAATCAAGAGACAAAGAGCGCCTTACATACCTTTTTTTTGGCAAGCATCCTTATGTCATTTCTATCTTTCAACAATCAGAACTTATCCCCTTAAATTACTTGAGTTTATAACCAAGTGACAAGGCTGTTTCAAGCAAATTTATCCAGCCAAAACGTTACATCTATAGGAAGTCACAACACAAACAAATAAGGCAACACTTAGCATTTCTTATTACAACTTATTTCTACAACTTTGAAGAAAATAGAAGTAGGAAATTACCTCACTTTTCTCATGAAAAATTCCCACAAATATAGAGTATATTATCATCAAAACAATCTTTTCCAACCTTCAAAAACGAGCAGAATTTCAACAATAACATACCAACAACGGCAGCCCAACATAACCTCCAACTTCTAGCTTTAGCTAGGATTTTTAGGAAAGTTTAGCAATTAGAAATACTTACCCGTTGCATGAGAATATTTTAGGATATAATAGGAGTATTTTCCTCCAAATTACTTCCCAATAACGGAGCAATCTTGATGCCCAAAACTCAGCAACATAACAGCACAACAACTACAACAAGTCAACATACAAACCATAAGTTTCTTCTAGTTTTCCTTCAAAAATTCATACACTTATTAGAGATTTCAAAAGAGGGAAGTGACTTACTATTTCTTATGAAAAATTGCTACTAAGATGGAGTATAAATTTAGCTCAAAATAGTCCCAAATACACAGAAAAAAAAAATACCAAAACGAAGCTACAAGGAAGCAACAACTTGACCACAACGTTACCTTCACTTCCATCAACTTTTGCTTGAGTTTTGACGATGTTTTCTTACGGGATTACCTCTTGGTTTCTATGGCTTTTCTACTGGAAAGGAGAGAGGATTTAAGAGGGTGAGCAAGCACCTCAAACCTGGAAAAATTTAAAATTATTTCATAACAAAAAACATAAAATTTAAAGGTGTTTGGATGGTTCCTGTTTTTTGGGTTGTGGCCATGTCACTGCCCGATAGTGCCACCGTAAAATGCCTATAATTTTTTATTCCAAACTCCAATTGACGAGACGTTTGATGTTCTGAAAACTAAACTCGAAGATATTTAATTTGATATGTTGGGGGGCTTCTAGTTCATTATATATTGGGAGATATAGTCCTTTAAATTGGACCCTAACTTACATACTCTTTGTTTTTCCATTAGTACTCATTTCCCTTATAATCTACGATCAATATACAACCGTACTTCCCTTAAAATAACATACAAACATCAACTAATCACCAAAAAAAAATTCTGGGGTGTAACATCCTCCCCCCTTCGAAATATTCGTCCTCGAATGTCATAACACTTTTAACTCATCCTTATCTTCCAACATAAACATACATTCCATATATTTGTAAACATATTCTTTCCGGTCGTTGCTTCATATCAAACTATACCTATTCAACTCAATCTATTTATCTAACAAAAGACAGATGTGCCTTATTACCACATAATTAATGAACTTTTCTAACCATAAGCAAATTTATACACTACCACGACAAGATAATTAACTCCAATAACCCTTTCCATTCACTACTTAAGATACAAGATCAATGTTAAATCTAAAGTAACGCTATTACCTTTGCTTTTGACATGGCCCGTTATTGACTTTCCTAATAACAAAAACTAAAGCCCGATCTAGGGACAAAAAAGGAACTAAATCTCCAGGAGAAACTGAATATCTGGCCACCCGGGGCCTTGAAACACTACATGGGGCCTTAAATAACCCTGTTGACCTGGTCTCCCCCACTTTATTCTACTTTTCTGTTGGCAAACACTCTCAAACCAGATGGGGTCCCAAACCCAATACAATTGATATACTCTATTCCTTGTATTCTGCACCCTATTTGAAGCACATTGACCAAAGACTTAAACCTAAGACTATATTCGTAAATACTCATGCTATCCTGCTTTAGGTAAAAAATCATACTTACTCGAACTCGTTGAAGTTCCAGTGGTTAGTACTTATCCGTAAAGTCTAGGAGATTTTGGCTAAAAACCCATGGGCACTAAAGCTCTATGAAGTATTTCCTTAGACCCTGCCATTAATTTCAACAGCTGATTTTTGAAACGTCACTATTCGGGTTAACATCTGAAATGCTTTCTCAAAATCTCATCCCTTTGAGATACCGAGAGGCGTT
This sequence comes from Datura stramonium, assembly GCA_018107945.1. Lineage (NCBI taxonomy): Eukaryota > Viridiplantae > Streptophyta > Magnoliopsida > Solanales > Solanaceae > Datura > Datura stramonium. The sequence goes on from JACEIK010000843.1 coordinate 222,378, forward strand.
GGAGGATCAACGACTCTACCTCCTCCTGGCTCTACTGATATTGGAACAATATGAGGGGTTGAATCCCTTCCAATGGTATCTCTGACTGGAACTAGAAGAACTGTAACATGGGGAGTAAAACAAAACTCACATCGAGCATATAATCTATTTCTCGGATCGATAGAAGGGCTACAAGGACCCTTTCAATCATCAGTGCTGATAAATCTCATAGCCATCTACCTAACTCCAGGTGAATTCTAAAACAAAAGCACAATTTAGATTTCAAACACCCCTTACAACTTTGCTCTATAGCATGATCTATTAATGAAAAAAATGAAAAAACTCTAAATGCCCTATAGCCTCCTAATTATAAGTATGGTTCACAACATACCCATAAGCATGACTCTACTAGACACAGCTTGTGGACTCCCTAGGACACAACTTTGCTCCGATACCAACTTTTTTTGAGTTTTGATGGTGTTTTCTTGAGGGATTTCCTCTTGGTTTCTAAGGCTTTGGTACTGGAAAAGAGAGAGGATTTAAGAGGGTAAGCAAGCAACTTAAACTTGGAAAATTTGAAAATGATTTCAGTACAAAAAACTTAAAATATAAAGGTGTTTGGGCGGTCATGACAAACTTGGTATCAGAGACCTAGGTTTAGAGTATACTAG
>JACEIK010000843.1:223560-258970 GCA_018107945.1 Datura stramonium
AGATGATTATCTCTAATACCACTTTCCATTCACTAATTAAGATACAAGATCAATGTTAAATCTGAAGTTGTGCTATTACCTTTGCTTTTACCATGGCCCGTCATTGACGGACCTGATAACATAAACTAAAGTCTGATCTACGGACAAAGAAGGAACTAAATCTCCAAGAGAAACTGAATGTCTGGCCACTCGGGGCCTTAAATAACCCTGTTGACCTGGTCTCCCCACTTTATTCTACTTCTCTGTCGGTACTTTGAGTCAGTGAATGAGATTCCTCTATCTTCTGAGCAAATGCTTGTATACGAGCAATAGTCATATCTGTTTGGGTAGACATTCCCAAACACTCTCAAACTAGATGGGGTCCCAAACCCAATACAATTGATATACTCTATTCCGTTTGTATTCTGCACCCTATTTGAAGCACATTGACCAAAGACTTAAACCTAAGACTATATTCATAAATACTCGAGCTACCCTACTTTAGGTTAAAAAACATACTAACTCGAACTCGTTGAAGTTCCCGTGGTTAGTACTGATCCGTAAAGGCTAGGAGATTTTGGCTAAAAACCCATGGGCACTAAAGCTCTCTGAAGTATTTTCTTAGACCCTTCCATTAATTTCAACAGTTGATTTTTGAAACGTCACTATTCGGATTAACATCTGAAATGCTTTCTCAAAATCTCATCCCTTTGACATACCGAGAGGCGTTGGAGGATCAACGACTCTACCTCCTCCTGGCTCTACGGATATTGGAACAATATGAGGGGCTGAATCCCTTCCCATGGTATCTTTGATTGGAACTAGAAGAACTGTAACATGGGGAGTAAAACAAAACTCACATCGAGTATATAATCTATTTCTCGGATCGACAGAAGGGCTACAAGGACCCTTTCAATCATCAGTGCCGATAAATCTCATAGCCATCTACCTTACTCCAAGTGAATTCTAAAACAAAAGCACGATTTCGATTTCAAACACCCCTTACATCTTTGCCCTATAGCATGATCTATTAATGAACAAAGTGAAACAACTCTAAATGCCCTGTAGCCTCCTGATTATAAGTATGGTGCACAACATACCCATAAGTATGACTCTACTTGACACAACTTGTGGACTCCCTAGGACACAACTTTGCTCTAATACCAAGTCTGTCACGCCCCAAAACTGGGGTAGGGCACAACTGGCACTCGATTCATGATTGATCGAGAAGCCGGCTATATGACATCTATAACTGTAACACTTAGGCCATCAAGGCCACCTATCACAATCAACTGGAGCATAAACTGGACCCATAAGGTCCCAACAATACATGGTAAATAACATAAATGCAACCATGTCAATGAGTATGCTAAACCAAGCAACAATAAGCCGACGAGGCCACAAACTGAATAACATTGTACACACTAAGTCCACAAAGCCTGTAAAGAATAAAATGACTGATGGTCAGAACAGAGCTTCGACCTACCCATAATTGCATCTCAAAACTCAAGCATAAATAACTACGCCCTAGATCGAAGAAGAAAGGAGCATACCAACACATCTGTTGATCTCAATAACTGCTAATGTTACTGGCAATCACGACCTCCACCTGCACCTGCGGCACGAACGCAGGTCCCCAAGCGAAGGGATGTCAGTATGAATGAAATGTACGGGTATGTAAAGTTGAAACTGTAAATATGAGATAACAATCCTGTAATACCTAACTCAACACATAAACATATAAATGACAGATATAACCTGGAACTCTACAACCTGTAATTGATAACAACTAACTATAACATAAGTCAACTCGAGATAATTGAACCAGGAATAAGGAATAGTAAAAACCTGGAATCCTAAAAACTGAAACCTGATAATTATTCTATAATGAGATGAATATGCAAATAAGAAATGCACAAGAAAGAAATTATAATTGCAATGCCAGCGATCAGCCAACCACAAATCCATATATAAAATTAGTCCAGCCGGTGTAACATACCGGGGTAAAATAAAAAAATTTCCTGTCGGTGTACCACACTGGGGTAAAATCAAAATATCTCTAGCTGTTGTACTATACCAGGGTAAAATAAAAAATATCTCCAACTGGTGTACCACATCGGGGTAAAGTAAAAATATCTCAAGCCGGTGTATCACACCGTGGTAAAATAAAGTTATCCCCAGCCGGTGTACCACACCAGGGTAAAATAAAAATATCTCCAGCCGGTGTATCATACCAGAGTGAAATAAAAATAAATCTCAATCGCAATCATAAATGGGGATGATAGGGCTCATATAGATTATCTATATACTGACAACCACGAAATATGCCAACTCAGTAACTATAACATGTGTAGGATCTTACCACGACCCCAAATACTACACTTATGCCATACACATGTAGGTTTTTCATTTAGCATTTAAATACATACATATGTTGTGAATGAATTCTAGGAAAGTTCCTTGGACTAGAATATCATAAAGACTGTGTAGACACACGTTCATGATTTTAAACATCTCCTACAAATACTACTAACACGAGGAGCAGAGAGGAATAGCTTAACTTAACATTTTCTATTAACAATCTTAACATTCATTTTGTTCTCATACTCGTTTCACTTTCATACTTTCATATCAAGAGTTGTGAGCATACCTCATTCGTCGAACGTTATATCACATCTCAAGGTAACTTATGAACAGGAAGACATAACTCACGTATATTAAACTTGGAGCTCTTTAACATAAAAATGCTAGGCAATTGTCTAGGGGCTGCCTTAAGTTAAATAAAGACTTATAGTCGTTCTTTATACAATATAGGAAAGGCTCGTGTGAAACTTTGCAATATATGAGGAGCTTAGAAAAGCTTAGCGGCATTAAAAACAATTTAGAAACTTTCCAAGAAAAATAAAATCCTTTAAAACTTGAAAAAGTTACTCCAACTCTTAGAAAAAGTAATCAAAGATAATTGTTTAAAAGTACGATGAGGAATTTCTCTTTAACTTGAGTCACTATCTCAAAATATTCGATTCTAATAATTTCTTATGAAGTTAACACTTTACTGGCCTTTCATTAGCATAACACAACTGAACATAAATAACTTTATTTATAACTCTTTTGCTAAACGTCTTTAGAATAGGGTAAATCATGCTAGCCATTTGCCTAACTCATTAACAATCGTAACCCTTATCATCTAATTTAACAACCTTTATCTCTACTTTTTGTATTCATCATAAATTCTTTTCCAAACAAGATTCATCATTCCCTACTTAATTATTTACTCTCGTGTTCACCATTCCATCAATTCTTATACGCATTTACCTTTTTACCTAATTACCAACCTTATCTCTTAAATTCGTCTTGCTCATATTTTAACGTCGCTCAAAGGTTATTGAAATCAAGTATGGACAGAGGGCATATAACTCACATATTACCTTAAAAGGTCTAACATTTACTCTTATCTATCCTTTGCTACTAGCGCCTCAAATTTTACACTTAGATTAATTTCCTTACACATCTACAACTTTCAAAGAACATGCGACATGTGTACTCAAAGCCTTAAAAAATTCTCAAGAGGTCTAGATAATTCAAGTGCTCTAATAAACATATAGCGACTTTCTAAAGGCAATCTTTGCTACTTCAGCTCATAACTTGAACGAAAGCATAAAGGTAAATACATATATATATATGATTTTCGTATAACTTGTTAACATCATGATATTGTGTATAACCTTTCCATAAAGATGATTCCATAGAAATATCAATATTTCACACATTCGGGTTTTATTTTCCAAGTTTAACGTATCGGTTAATTAATAAACGCCTTAATTAGTCACTTAGCTTAAGGGAGAGGGATCGGGGAACCTTCTCATGGCCCCAGTTACCTTGAAACATGCATATAAGAGTGTAGGTAACTATTATAAGGAAATTCCATTTCGTTAGCCCTTATTTAGTTAAAACTGATTTCAATTATTAGGTTCTTCTGCGCGTCATCGTATTGCCATGTTTACAATTTTCCCTTAGAAACCATAATGTGAAACAACTTTGACAAAACAAATGCATAATATAATGTAAAATACCAGCTCACAGTGCCCATGCCGAGGGGACTTCAGACTCAATTTACAAAAATGACCATAATCGAAGGAAATTGCCCTCTTCACTTTACATTTATGTGTTCCAATTCTTTAGTGAATACACAACTTAATACCAAGTAATTATAACAATTGGGAAGAACCATAATGTGATACTATATAAGCTCAAGTACAGGGGAATGCTAGATTCATCCTCGGCATGAATTCGTGCTTGAAAATCAAGAGACAAAGAGCGCCTTACATATATTTTTTTTTGGCGAGCTTTCTTATATCGTTTCTTTCTTTCAACAATCAGAAATTACCCCCTTAAATTAATTGAGTTTATCACCAAGTGACAAGGCTGTTTCAAGCCAATTTATCAAGCCATAACATTACATCTATAGGCAGTCACAACATGAACAAATAAGGCAACACTTAGCATTTCTTATTACAACTTGTTTCTACAACTTTGGGGGAAAATAGAACTAGGAAATTACCTCACTTTTCACATGAAAAATTCCCAAAAATATAGAGTATATTCTCAGAAAAACACATCTTTTCCAACCTTCAAAAACGAGCAGAACTTCAACAATAACGTACCAACAACGGTAGCCCAACATAACCTCTAATTTCCAGCTTTAGCTAGGATTTTTAGGCAAGTTTAGAAATTAGAAATACTTACCCTTTGCATGAGAATATTCTTGGTTATAATAGGAGTATTTTACTCCAAATCACTTCCCAATATCGCAGCAATCTTGCGGCCCAAAACCCAGCAACATAACAACACAACAACTACAACAAGTCAACATACAAACCATAACTTTCTTCCAGTTTTCCTTTAAAAATTCATACACTTATTAGAGATTTCAAAAGAGGGAAGTGACTTACTATTACTTATGAAAAATTCCTACGAAGATGGAGTATAAATTTAACTTAAAATAGTCCCAAACACGCAGCAACAACACTGTCAAAATGAAGCTACAAGGTAGCAACAACTTCACCACAACATTGCCTTCACTTCCATCAACCTTTGCCTGAGTTTTGATGGTGTTTTCTTGAGGGATTTCCTCTTGGTTTCTAAGGCTTTGCTACTGGAAAAGAGAGAGGATTTAAGAGGGTAAGCAAGCACCTCAAACCTGGAAAATTTAAAAATGATTTCATAACAAAAACTTCAAATATAAAGGTGTTCGGGCGACAACCATTTTAAGGGCGGTGGCCATGTCACTACCCGATAGTTCCACCGTAAAACTCCTATAACTTTTTATTTTGAACTCCAATTAACGAGCCATTTGATGTTCTGAAAACTAGACTCCAAGATATTTAATTTGATAGGTTGTGGGGCTTCTAGTTCATAATATATTGGGAGATATGGTCCTTTAAAATTAACCCTAACTTATAAACTTTACATAGTATTTGTTTTTCTATTTGTACACATTTCCCTTGTCATCTACGATAAATATGCAACTCGTACTTCCCTTAACATAGCATACAAAAATCAAATAATCACTAAAAAAATTTCTAGGGTGTAACATTTAATAGAGCTATCCATTACCGATTTTGATGTTATCTTTGGCAAGGATTGGCTACATACATTTTATGCCTCTGTCAATTGTAGAACCCATGCTATAGAGTTTAGATTTCTAGGTGAGCCAGTCCTAGAGTGGAAGGGTAGTTCAACTGTGCCTGTAGGTTTTTTCATTTTATACTTTAAGGCCAGAACGATGATTTCTAAGGGTTGCATGTACCATCTAGTTAAGGTTAAGTATGCTACTTCTGAAACCCTGACTATCAAGTCAGTTTCTGCTGTGCGTGAATACCCAAAAGTGTTTCCAGATGATTTATCGGAAATCCCTCCCGAGCGGGAGATCAATTTTGGTATTGACCTTCTTCTCGATATGCAGCCTATATCTATTCCTCCTTACAGAATGGCTTCGGTCGAGTTAAAAGAGTTGAAGGAGCAGTTGAAGGATCTCTTAGAAAAGGGTTTCATCAGACCTCACAAATCCCCATAGCGTGCACCAGTTCTCTTTGTTTGAAAGAAAGATGGTTCCCTTCGAATGTGCATTGATTATAGGTAATTGAACAAAGTTATCATCAAGAATAAGTATCATCTCCCTAGGATTGATGATTTGTTTGAAAAGCTTCAGGGTGCAAAGTGCTTTTCGAAGATAGACATCAGATCTGGGTATCATCAGCTCAGAGTTAGAGAGAGTGATATTCCGAACACAGTCTTCAAGACTCGATATGGTCACAATGAGTTTGTAGTTATGTCTTTCAGACAAATGAATGCTCCTGCAACTTTTATGGACTTCATGAATAGGGTGTTCAGGCCATACTTTGATATGTTCGTGCTCGTGTTCATAGCTGATATTCTCATATGCTCTCGGAGCAAAGAGGAGCATGCCGCTCATTTGAGGGTGGTGTTACAGACACTTAAGGATCGCCAGTTGTATGCTAAATTCAGTAAATGTGAGTTTTTATTGAACCAAGTGGCATTTTTAGGTCATGTGGTGTCAAGTGAGGGTGTGCAGGTGGACTCTCAAAGGATAGAAACGATGAAGAATTGGCCTAGACCAGTGAGTCCTTTGGATATCAGGAGTTTCTTGGGTTTAGTTGGTTACTATCGAAGTTTTGTTGAAAGATTTCGGTCCATTGCAGCACCATTGTCTAAATTGACTCAGAAGAAAGTAAAGTTTCAATAGTCAGAGGCCTGTGAGAATAACTTCCAAGAGTTGAAGACTCGACTAACCTCGGCACCTGTGTTGACCCTACCTGAGGGTACCAATGGGTTTGTGGTATATTTTGACTCTTCGAGGATCAGCCTTGGTTGTGTATTGATGCAACATGGTAAAGTTATAGCATATTCTTCCAAAGAGCTAAAGTTCCATGAAAAGAATTACCCAACTCACGACCTCGAGTTGGTGGCAGTAGTATTTGCCTTGAATATTGGGATACACTATCTATATGGGGTCCATGTAGATGTGTTTAAGAACCACAAAAGCCTACAATATGTGTTTATCCATAAGGATCTATATCTATGTTAGAGAAGGTGGTTGGAGCTTTTTAAAGATTATGATATGAGTGTCCTCTATCAATCGGGAAAGGCCAATATGGTGGAAGATGCTCTTAGTAGGCTTTCTATGGAGAGTGTGTCCCATGTAGATGAGGAGAGGAAAGAGTAGGTGAAAGATGTGCATCGGCTTGCACAATTGGGAGTTTGCCTTATTGACTCGACATATGGTGGTGTCATTATTCAAAATGGGTCGGAATCATCCTTAGTGACCGAAGTTAAAGCTAGGCAAGACAAGGATTCTATTTTTGTAAATTTGAAGGAATCCATTAAGAATCAAAAGGTAGAAGTCTTCTCCAAAGGGGTAGTGGTGTGCTTCGATATCAGGGTCGTTTGTGTGTTCCAGATGTTGATTATTTGAGAGACTGGATGTCATACGTGGCTCATGTTTCTAGATACTTTATACATCCGGGTTCCACCAATATGTATCGTGACCTATAGAAAGTCTATTGGTGGAGTGGAATGAAGAAGGACATAGCAGAATTTGTAGCTAAGTGTCCGAATTATCAACATGTAAAAGTGGAATATCAAAGACCTGGAGGTGTGCTTCAAGACATTAGTATCCCTACTTGAAAGTGGGATGAGATAAATATGGACCTCATTACAAGGTTGCCTCACACTGGTCAACCATATGACTCTATTTAGGTGGTTGTTGACAGGTTGACTAAGTCAGCTCATTTAGGAGTTAGTTTGGTTGCCTCCCACTCGGTCAAAACTACTGATTCAATGAAGGATTATGCTAAGTTGTACATTTAGGAGTTAGTTCGGTTGCATGGAACGCCCTTGTCCATCATATCAGATAGAGGTACTCAGTTTACCTCCCAGTTTTGCAGATCGTTTCAGAAGGGACTCAGTACTCAGGTCAAGCTTAACACAACATTTCACCCACAAACAGATGGTTAGGCTGAGTGGACCATCCAAACTCTTGAGGATATGTTGAAAGCGTGTTTAATTGATTTCAAGGGTAGTTGGGATGATCAACTACCTCTCGTTGAGTTTGCATATAACAACAACTACCATTCCAGCATCCAAATGGCTCCGTTTGAGGCTCTTTAGGGCAAGAGGTGTAGATCACCTATTGGTTGGTTTAAGGTTGGTGAGGCTACTTTGATAGGACTAGATTTGGTTCATGAGGCTTTGGAGAAAGTTCAGTTTATGAGGGAAAGGTTGAAAATGACTCATAGTAGTCAAAAGTTCTACGCGAATGTGAGGAAGAGAGAACTTGAGTTTGAGGTTTATGATTGGGTTCTTCTAAAGGTATCTCCCATGAAGGGAGTGATGAGATTCAAAAAGAAGGGGAAGCTTAGTCCCCATTATGTTGGCCCGTACCAAATTCTGAGGCGTGTTGACAAGGTGGCCTATGAGTTGGAGTTGCCCTCAGACTTAGCTTTAGTTCATCAAAATTTTCATGTATTTCTCTTAAAGAATTGTTTGGGTGATCCAGCTCGAGTTGTTTCGGCGGAGAGTGTAGGTGTGAAGGATAGCCTTAGTTATGAGGAGGTTCTGGTGGAAATAATGGATTTTCAGGTTCAAAGGCTAAGAAACAAGAAAGTGTCTTCAATAAAGGTTTTATGGAGGATCAACATGTTGAGGGAGCTACGTGGGAAGCCAAAGCATATATGGTCGCTAGATACCCCTCATCTATTTCCTTCCGACTTAGTTCTAGCTTGAGGTACCATTTTCCTCCATAGTATTGTGTTAGATTTTATGTTTAGTTTATGTGTTCCAGTTTCTTTCATGTCAGGGTACGTATGTGTGATTCATGAAATCAGTTCAGTCATGTAAGTTCAATCCGGAGACGGTCACTCCGTCAGTTTTCAGCTTAAATGTTCAGTATTTGGCATGGTAGTTGCATTTCTCAGTTTTTTAATATGTTCACCCACATTTGAGGATGAATGTTTAGAAGGGGGAGATATTGTAAAACCCCGAAAGTGCCTAAGGCTAGACTCGAGAGTTGAAATTAAAAGTAGTAGAAAAGTTAGAAGTTTCTCTCAGAACGACCCATGGTACGAATCGTTGGAGGGTCCTATGACTCATGGTAGCCACCCGGGGTGAGGTTCTACAACAGAGGATCCTCTGGTGATAGGTCTGGGAATGACCCATTGTTTGATATAACTGCTCGTTGTGAGTGGATCGTTGTGAAGGTGGTCATGGTCAAAGAAGGCTGGCACGAGTCATGGGATGACTCGTTGTTCTAAACAATGAGTTGTTGTATATGCCCACTGGGAGGATTTCCAGGATGGAAGCAGTGGTGACAATGGCTGGTAACGATGAGTCGTTGGAGCTTGTAACAACTCGTCCTCTCCAGTCGTGGTAGAATACCTGAGACGGGAAAATGAGAGGAAACAACGAGTGAAGTAACAGGTCATGGGAGCGAGGGATGACTCGTTGTGTTGGTCGTTGCTTCGAATAGTGGCTAATTTCCTACGAGTTTAGTAAGGGCAAATCTGTAGCTTCTAAGCCCCTAAGTCCTATACTACGTCGTTTTAAGCTCAGAAAAGAGTGTTTTAAGAGGGTTAAGTCTATTCTAAACCCATCCTCTTCCATGCATGCAAACCTAGAGGTTCCAAGGGGTGATCAAGCATAGGATTCATCTAGTTCTTCCCCAATATCCATTGGGCATTCAAGATGTATTTATCCCCATCCATGCCCAATCCCTCTTCAATTCATAAATTTCTAATTGATGAATCTATGGGGTTTTAACCAAACATGTGAATTCTCTAAGTATCAATCATGAGTATGATCTAAGCATGTTTCTAATGTTGAATTTTGATTAATGGACATATTTTACAATATTTTAAGTTACAAATTATGTTTTTCAAGTATTATAAATTATAATGCCCATCCATGGAAGTCCATGAAAGTTGAGATCTATGATAAATGTATTAAAGCATGATGAGATGTGTATGAGGAAAGTATGATTTCGAATTGCCCATGTTCATGTTTTCTAATGATCAAAGTCTATTTCAAGTATGTTTTTGGCAAGCCCATATGATCATGTATTTTCATGTTTCATGTTATTAGCTTACCTCATTGATTTTGGAGTCTAGACTCCCACTCTTTTTCAGTTTGTGGTATGATTTGAGCCAAGGCTCCTCCTATTATATTTTTTCAGATTTTGCATGTACTATTAAAATTTGGATTCGTCACCAGATGATGGTTCAGCTTTTTTGAAAAATGATAGAGAGCAAATGCATGTTTTTGGGAGTAGTGTCTAGCACTGAGTATGCTAAGGGTCAGTCAACCCTGTGCCTCAGAACTACACGCCAATGTAGGTTTACATATATACTTTGGGACCTCCCTTGTGAGCTTCCCCTACCACCAAGGGGCCTTGAGCTTGATATCGATATCATGGTAGCATCCTTAGCCCTAGAAAGGCTTTGGACGACTCTTCCCACTTGAGTGTAATAGTAGGGACCACGTAAGCTCGATCGTGGTAATGTCGGTTATAAGACAAGTCTCCCATTAATCCTCATGATTTAAGTTATGAATGTTCATCAATCATTATATTATGTTTTTAGTTGGTTTAACCCAATGTTCATTTTTACTTATGATTATCAGTTTTCATCTTTGGGTCATTCGATTCAGTTATGATATTTAGTTATGTTCATATCATGATTTCAGAAAATAGCATGCTAGCCTTACTCTCAGAATCTTATCTTGATTATGTTTTTATGATATGAATGATTTATATTTTACTTACTTAGCGATTTTACTTACCTTGCATACTCGGTACATTCCGCGTACTGACCGCATACTCTATGTTCAGGCTCAGACGTTTAGGTTCAGTCTCGCCGATAGAAAGATCCTCAAAGTTAGCATATCCATCCTATTGGTGAGCCCTCATCTTTCGAGGACCTTTTTATCAGCTTATATTTAGTATCTTTAGTTTCAATCATTAGTGAGTTAGTTGGGGTCTTGTCCCATCAACTCGTCAGTATATAGAGGCTTATCAGACATTGCATGTATTAAGTTTCAGATCAGTGTTATGTAATACGTTGTTCATAGTGATTAGATATTTAGACTTAAACTATATCAAATGTTAGTTTTTCGTATTATTTATGTTGAGCTTTAGTTAACATGTTCATGCAATGGGTTGACTTGGAGCCTCTCGAATTTCTTTGTCCCGTGTATCAATTCGGGCCTATGTTTAGGTCATGACAATCTTGATATGAGAGCATTAGTTTTTGAAATGTCCTAAGGTGTCTGAAAGCCGCGTTAAGTAGAGTCTTTTTCATGGGTGTGAAGCACGCCATTCATATGACGAAGAGACTACGAAACATTTAGGAAATGTTCCCTTCTTTCATGATCTAAATCGTGCGATGAAATATCTCTTTATCCTTCTAACTCGTGCTACACGCATTTACAGAATTATGCCTCCTTCCCGAGTTAACAAAGAAGAAATGGGAAATGGAATTGGCAACAAGAATGGCAATGGGGATGAGCACCAGTAGGCCCCAGCATCCCATGAGGACCATGTACCCAAGCAGGTTGCCCACGCAGAGTTCAGGACAATCATTAAAATTCTAGCTCAAGCTTTGATCGCCCAGGTCAACCAACAGGAGGTAGTGCATGTCCCTTAGAATAGGAATACGGTGGTGGGAAGAGTCAGAGATTTTCTAAGGATGAACCCTCCGTAGTTTCATGGATCAAAGGTGGACGAGGAGCCACATGAGTTTATTAATTAAGTTCTAAAGATCACCCACATCATGGGGGTGATTGGAGAGGAGTGCACTGATATAGCCTCATATAAGTTGAAAGGGGTTGCGCACATTTGGTTTAAGAAATGGAACGATAGTAGGGCTGTTGGAGAAGGCCCTATTGGTCGGGATGACTTTCATGGCACATTTTTGGATTGGTTTTTCCTTGTGGGATAATGGAGATTAAAGAATATGAGTTTTTGAACTTGAAGCAAGGGAAGATGACAGTTCAGGAGTATGCCTTGGAGTTCACTCGCCTGTCCATGTATACACCCGAGATGGTGACAGACTGGAGAGCCCGAGTGAGTCAGTTCGTGCATGGTATAGCAGACTACTTGGTAAAAAATTGTCGAACCACGATGCTGCACATTGATATTCCCCAGATAGTTTTGTACGCCCAGCAAATGAAGGCAGTACAGGTGAGTGAGCAAGAGAGAGAGGCCAAAAGGGCCAAGACTGATAGCTTCGGATTCTCCCAGCAGTGACCTAGAGGTGGGCATCGTCAGTAGTCCCACCATAGGTCTTCAGCCCCAGCATGGTCAGCTATGAGTGTGCCTTCCATATCCAGGCCGGACAAGAGGGAATGAACATCAGGCTTTAGAGATCAGCATAGCAGACCCGTAGAGTCCAACATTCCAAAGTGTGGTAGGTGTGGCCAGAGACATACGGGTCAGTGTTTAGTTGGTACAGGTGTCTGTTTCGGGTGTGGGAAGCCCGAACATATGCTTAGATATTTCCCAGCAGCCAGATAGGGCCATGACAGGGGCCGTGGACGAGCCTCCAGTTCAGTAGCTCCACCAGCATGCCATCTTAGCAAGGGGCATCTGCTAGTGCAGGTCATGGTCAACGCCAAAATAGATTTAATGCCCTAGAATCTCGTCAGGAGTAGGAGGTCTCCCCAGATGTAGTCACTAGTATGTTACAAGTAATCCACCTTGATGTTATAGAAATTATTAGATTCAGGGGATACTTTATCTTTTGTGACGCCCTATGCTGCTAGTAGTTTCAGAGTCGCTCCTGAAATCCTATCAGAACCCTCCTAAGTCTCTACTGCAGTCAGTGATTCTATTATTGCTCGATTAGTATATAGAAATTTCCCTGTCACACTCCTTTAGAAGATCACCTCAGGAGATTTAGTAGAGCCAACCATGACCCATTATTGATGTTATCTTTGGCATGGATTGGCTACATGCATGATATGCCTCAGTCAATTATAGAACCCGTGCAGTAGAGTTTAGACTTTTGGGTGAGCCAATCCTAGAGTGGAAGGGTAGTTGAGTTGTGCCCGTAGGTCGTTTCGTTTCCTATCTCATGGACAAAAAGATGATTTCTAAGGGTTTCATGTATCATATAGTTAGGGTTAAGGATGCTATGTCTGAATCCCCAACTATCTAGTTAGTTCCTGTTTTGTGTGAATACCCAGAAGTGTTTCCAGATGATTTATCGGGAATCCCTCCCAAGCGGGAGATCGATTTTGGTATTGACCTTCTTCCCCATACACAGCCTATATCTATTCCTCCTTATAGAAGGCCCCGGCTAAGTTAAAGGAGTTGAAGGAGCAGTTGAAGGATCTCTTAGACGAGGGTTTCATACGACCTAGCAAATCCCCATGGGGTGCACCAGTTCTCTTTGTCCGAAAGAAAGATGGTTCCCTTCGAATGTGCATTGATTATCGGCAATTGAACAAAGTTACCATAAGAAAAAGTATCCTCTACCCAGGATTGATGATTTATTTAACCAGGTTCAGGGTCCAAAGTGCTTTTCGAAGATAGACCTCAGTTCCGAGAATCATCTGCTCAGAGTTAGAGAGAGTGATATTTCGAAGACAGCCTTCAGGACTCGATATGGTCACTATGAGTTTGTAGTTATGTCTTTCGAACTAATGAATTTTCCTGCAGCTTTTATGGTCTTGATGAATAGGGTTTTCAGGCCATACTTGGATATGTTCGTGATCGTGTTAATAGATGATATTCTCATATACTCTTAGAGTGAAGAGGAGCATGCCACTCATTTGAGGATGGTGCTACAGACTCTTAAGGATCACCAATTATATGCTAAATTCAGCAAATGTGAGTTTTGGTTGAACTCAGTGGCATTTTTTGGTCATGTGGTGTCAAGTGAGGGTGTATAGGTGGACTCTCAAAAGATAGATGTGGTGAAGAATTGTCCTAGACCAGTGAGTCCTTCGGATATCAGGAGTTTCTTGTGTTTAAATGGTTACTATTGAAGGTTTATTGAAGGGTTTTTGTCCATTGAAGCACCGTTTACTAAATTGACCTAGAAGAAAGTAAAGTTTCAATGGTCAGAGGCCTGTGAGAATTGCTTCCAAGAGTTGAAGACTCGACTCACCTCAACACCTGTGTTGACCCTACCTGAGGGTACCGATGGGTTTGTGGTATATTGTGATGCTTTGAGGATCAACCTTGGTTTTGTATTGATGCAGTACGGTAAAGTTATAGCCTATGCTTCCAGTCAGTTGAAGTTCTATGAAAAGAACTACCCCAGTCACGACCTCGAGTTGGCGGCGGTAGTATTTGCCTTGAAGATTTGAAGACACTATCTGTACGGGGTCCATGTAGATGTGTTTATGGACCACAAAATTCTACAATATATTTTTACCCAGAGGAATCTAAATCTACGTTAGAGGAGGTAATATTTCAAGGTTGTTTGAATCTCAAAACTCAAGAACAAAATTATACAAATCATTTCGTGAACCTTAATGTTGATCAACAATAATGAAAATATGATAATATATTGTAAACTATAAAAAGAAACCTACTTAAAGTATTTATAGATAAAAAATAAATCCTTTCATAATTAAACAAGCAAGTCAGGTCGGTAGTTATGATTACTCGTTAGGTGACCTAATGAGCCGTGAAGTGTAGTAATGGTTCATGCTTCACAAAACTTCCTTATGGATGACAGCTCACCTAACGACTCATTAGGTGAAAAGATGAGTTGTTAAGTCCTCCATTTCTTGTGATTCCTGAATCTCCAGTGTTCTGAACGACTACCCATAACTACTCATGATTATTTGTAGAGTCTCATAATGACTCGTTTCCCCTTCCATCACCTCTCTCAGTACTTTGTCTTAAATTTTGAACTTCAACTGACGGGTTCTCTTGACTTGTTGTGGAGTCATATGATGACTCATTGATCCTCTTGTTATCACTCATAGGACTTGTGATCTAATTCAGCTTCAAGTCCTCACGACACACCTGACGACTCGTGACCAGGCATGATGAGTTGTGGTGTCAACTCGTTGTCACCGTTGTTTGCAGCCCAAATTTTGTACTTCAAGGCTATTTTTTCCTAACAACTTATGGAACGAGTCATCAAGTGACATAAAGACCCGTTACCTTGCTGGTACTCCAGACTTAGCCCATTTTTGGCTCATTATGCCCATTTCACTTTCCGAACCTATTTCCCCGCAACACATAATGAAAACACATTTTATCTATATAAACTTAACAAAGATTAGCATATTTTCTTTGTTTTAATCATAGAAAGTCCCGTAAATCCACGACATATCAACACCATCAACTTGGAACTTTTGTATGTCCTCAGACAAAAACGAAAAAAAACAAAACTAACCCGATGCTTCAACTAAAAGAAATCTAGGGAACCTATGGCAGTGACAAACTCATAGCATAATCAAATCAAACTTTCTAACCCCTCCTATATCATCAAAAAACAAATCACAGTGCCTACGCAAAGCTTTCTACCATCACACAAAGGAATTAAAGAATGGCATTACACTATCAACCTACAACCATGTATAAAATCCTATGACACTGACCTAGAAAATTATCAAATGATGTTGTTGTCCATATGCCCACACCATAAAGAAGTCCCAATCACTCACAACTTTTAACCATTACAATTTAAAACAAGGATTGTGTCAAGTCCAGTGACTCTCACATAGAAATTCATACAGTGCGCATACAAAATCATAGGCTTGCCCTTATTTTCTATACCTCAGTTTTTCAGAAGGTTGGATTTAGATCTCTTTAGGACTTTCTTAATCTTGTAATGTAGGCTCGGGGACGGGAAT
This sequence comes from Datura stramonium, assembly GCA_018107945.1. Lineage (NCBI taxonomy): Eukaryota > Viridiplantae > Streptophyta > Magnoliopsida > Solanales > Solanaceae > Datura > Datura stramonium. Next base: position 239,428 of record JACEIK010000843.1, read on the forward strand.
GGTATATATGGACGTAGTGACTCAACCCTCCTTGGCACTACACTAACTTTGATTCCAATTAACTTTTTTTCCACTCTTCTCCCTTTCTCCTTTGTTTTCTTTATCTATCAAGACTACAGGTGTGGGTTCTTCTTTTTTCACTTTATTTTTTTCTTTCTTTTTTTTTGCTCATTAGATAAACACATTTTTTTATCTTTATATATATAAGCACACCACACCCGCCTTTTGTTTTCATTACTCAACCATTTTCCACCTACTCTTCTTATTCACCCCAATAATAGCCACCCTCAACTTATGCAATTTGACTAAGTTGAGGTTCACAGTGTTTAAGGAGGGACCAGGGACAAAATAGGTTCATTATTATTAAAGCAGGAAGGCGAATTGGCTAAACAACAAAAAGGGTCAATTTAGGCTCAATATCAGGATCAAGGGATATTCATATTCATTTGGTCGGTCATTTAGGATAATCGGAGCTATTTTGAACAACGGCCTATAATCATTTCCTATTCAACTATCTTATAACCTTGGTACGTCTAACCGACAAGTTTTAGATTGAGCACACACTGTTGAACTAACACTAACACAATGCACAGGACAACATCATCAATACCAATTTTTAGTTCATTCAAAGTCACACAATGGTAATCACATTCACAGTATTAATGCCATGCAAATATTCCCAAGGTCATGCATCATACACTTGGAACACACAAAAATTTTAGGACGGGTATTATTGAACAAGTTCAACATGTCAAACTTGAAAAAAGTCCCTTTTTATTTGACTGCACTAAGTTATTTTATTTTTGTTTCAATTGGGAAATAAACATAAGAAAAAAAAAACTTAAATATGCTAGTTCTACTAGATAAGGAACACCCGAGGGAAAAGATTTCTGTCAAGAAAAACCCTCAAAGTGTTCAACAAAAGCCAAGTACCACCCCACCCCCATTAAAAGAATTATATTGTGTCCTCGATGCATATTAAAAGTAAAAAATGGGAATAGGGAACATACCTAAGCAACCTAGACACCCATGGTATGGTCTGTGGAGGGTGGAGAAGGACCCCTAGTCCCCTCTCTTATGGTACGGGTGATAACTTACACATTCTCTAAAACCAACAGAGCTCGTAAACTCTCCACGATCTCTAGTAGCAGCAAACTCTACGCTCTGTCGAGCCTCATCTCTAGATAGCTTCAGTGATGCATCCACATCTTTCCTCTCTCTCTTCCTCTCTCGCAGTAGATTACCACTATCACTACCACTCGCCTCTTCTCGAGGTCTTTTTCCTTTGCCCTCAACCATGGGCTGCTCGTTAATGAAATCAACAATGCGAGGCAGCTCCTCCTCACTCTCATCCTCCGCAACTAGTATCATCGGCGATGGTATAGTGGAGATTTTCCATGCTGATAGCTTTGGCAACTCTGCTCTGAGGGCATCAACCTTAGCATACCACTATGTTAGCTCGGGCACTTGTACCTGATCAAAGCTCTCATCTATCCTCCACTTAAACGTGTCTAGCCATCAATTCCATTTCCTTGATAGGCCCTCCAAGTCCTTGTTCACCTAGGGATTTACTTGCTCCATTAGCACTTTCACCTGAAGTGCTTTGTGGGCCTGTTGCTTTTATGCTTTAGCCAGTCCCCTAGCCATTTTAGTAATGAACTCCTGTGAGATCGTGACTAGGCTAGCTCGATGAGGAATGTGTAGCAGACACTGGTTGTCTAGCTGTTGGTGTGGTGGAAGACGATGCTAGGGCCTTAGTGGTCACAGGCACATCCGCTGCGGTGGTTGTATCAAGCCGACTACTTGTCTCATGGGCCATCGGAGGCTCTGTCTCAATTTAGGTGAACCTCGCAATATCACTCTGAGGACTCCCACTCAATGCCTCATCTAATAATGCAACCTTTGTGTCTATGGCAACCTGACTCCTGGCCCTGGAGACCGGGTTTGTATCATCCCTAATCAACTCGATAACCGTAGTTTTAAGCACCTTGACCTGTTGGTTAACAGTAGGCAACTCGAGGACCTGTGACTCCCTTCAAAGTCGTGCTATCAGGCATGAAAAGTTAATGCTCGTGCTCTCCATGACGGCTCTCTCTACAATCACCTCAGCTATGTACCTTGGGAAGTTAATTGCATATCCCTCCACGATGTTGTCTACCAAAGAAGCTTGGTCCAGTGTCACGACATTGTCATTGTTGGTTGGTACTAGCCTATTTTGCACTAAGGACCACCAAATTTTTACTTGGAAGTTTAGTGTGGCCTTTTTTATCTATACCTCCGGTTAGTTTATCCACTCACTGATGTACCCTAGGTGGCTATAATCCTCGCCAGCTAGTTATACTGCAATTGTCTATCCTCGTGACTCAATTTTTTGATCTTAATCTTCTGAAGCTCACTTAGCCGATAATCAAACTTGGATGTGTTAGTCGGAGGCTCAAAATATGGACCATATAGCATGCACGATATGGTGCACTCAGATATGTCCACTGATTTCTCCAACACCATTACTTGGGTTAGTGCAGGTTGCTTCCTCCAGTCTTGGCCTCCTAAGGCCTGATTTTGCAAGGTGGCCGCATATGCCACATAGAACTCTCAGACCAATGGCGGGCTGTAGCTGCCTGACTGTTCACTCAACCAGCCAAAACGGTACTTATCAAACAAAGCCTGAATCTATGGGAGGTCTTTGAACCCATCAGAGACCAACCTCGGTTCTTCATAGATACTCCTATTCGGATGACCCTTATCATTTATAGTAATGTCATAATTGTATATCTTCCTTATGCCCAGAACATATCACCTATTACCAACCTCCATGTCTGGGCTGGAGATGCGTCTTAGGTTTCGACCCCTCATTGGCAGTCATCTTCACCCTCATCTTTATCCTCAGTTTCTGCACCCTCATGATCCTCTAGGGATGAGTCCCCGTCATTGCCTTCCGCATGACTGGGTGGGTCCTATGCAAGCGAAGTTGGAGATGGGACCATGGTTGTTGGACTAATGGGGTGTTTGGTCCTAGCCAGGGTCAATTGTCATTCCAACTGTTCCTTCTCTTTGTGATACACTTCATTTGAGACACTCAACTCTTCTAAGGATGATGGTTCATCTATCAATTTGCTAGTCGAGGGCTATCCCTTTTCTGGCCTCTGTTTCGAGGCCCGATCCTTCTTGGAATTTCCTTTTGGTTGCATTGTACCTGTAGAATAAAATTTAATACTCGAGATTATAGTATAAGAATGTACAAATTAAGTGACTGCGTTCAGAAAGGACGAGTGACTAAATGAGTCGTTATCAATGACAATAACTCGTTAAGTCATTCGTTTTCTTCATGTTCAAATCTTGCACCCTTTTCCATTTGACTTGATGACTTGACCCAATGAGTCGTTGCTTATGGAAATGAGTCATTAAGTTAGTTGTGGTCTTCATGTTTAAAATTCCACACATGTTCTCCCACTTAGGACATGTCATCTGATGAGTCATTAAGTGAGACCACGACTCATCAAGTGATTCTTTCTCAAGAGTCCAGCAGTCTAATGTATTCTATCTCAGTGGTGACGAATCATGTAACGACTCGTCATGTAAGCCCAAGAATCATTTCATGAAGCGTCATCACTGAACAACCAATTTATCCAAGTTTGAGATCTAGCTTATGCTTGGCAACTCAGACTTTACCCATCTCAATTTTACACTATGTTTAGAACTAAGAAGGCAATGTTTCCCCAAGTGCAATTTTCCCAACATATTTCAATCCTGATTATGAAAAATTAAGTACAAATTCATTCCGTTATGCACAAGTAAACTTAGGGTTTGTTAAGGGAACATTATTCAAACATTCATCAAACATTTTTACAACCATGAATTTCATACGGGAAGCATTTTAATAAAAAACTCACTCTTGTCATGATTATCAGGTATTGATCGACGAGTAATTGAATTTTTTCTTCCCATATTCTAGTCAGTGGTGTGTGTGATGGTGATTCTCATAATTTGGTGCCAGTGTAAATTTGTGAGGTTGTAAGAGTGAAGGTGGGGATTTTGGCAGTGGTGAGGTGTGATAGAGAGGGAATCGTTTAAATTGATGTCTTTGAATGTGAAGAATTGGGGGGAAATTATGGGTTATTAATGAAAACAAATCAATTTGAGATTTTTTTTCACGGGTCCGGTCGGGCGACTAAGCTTAACATGTGGACCACAAACCCCATAACGAGTCATTTTCAGTTGTCACGACTTGTTATGATGCTCAATATGTGCTTGTGAAAATGGATAACTTACCTAGGACTAAATAACTCAGGAAACGACTTGTGATGTCACCCAACGAGTCGTGTCTTGAGTCATTGACCCTGTACCCTTGGTGAATTTTTAGTTGTTTTAGGATTAGGCACTTAATTACTCATCCAGTCACATCAGAATTCGTTAAGTCACCTATCACTTACTCTTCAGAGCATAATTTTTTCTTCTTTAGTGGCCACAACTGGTAATGACGAGTCATTACGTCAGGCAAAGACTCATTTTGTGCATTTTTCGGCACCAGAATCTAGTTTTCAAAATTTTTGTTCCTGTCACGCCCCACCTTAGGAGGCATGACTGGCACCTGGTGCCAACCTGGGACTTGGACTAACTTTGCTAGGCATACGCACCTCTAGTGCTTGCCAGTAACTCAAAATCAAGAAAACAACGAGCTATATCTTGGCTATAAACACAACCTCGGGCTGACAAGGCCACGCAACACCTGTAAAAAAAAAATAGCTAACCCAACAATAAGATGATAAAAGGAATCATATGCAGGACGACAAGACTACCATGATGTCTACTTATAGCGATGAAAAAAATAGGCAGTCATACTCATGCGATGGCCGACAAGGCCGCCAACCAACCATCTATACAAGACCCTACACGATTGCCACACAGAACATATTATACACAGGACCCACATTGCCAACAACAACTAAAAACTGAGAAACTACAGCCTGCAAGCCTCTAAGAGTGAAATAATGGTTGGGACAGGGCCCCGGCCTACCCAAAAGCTATACAATAAAAGAACAAACCTTCTCTAATTATCAACGTTGGAGAAAAGGAGCTGACTGAAATGTTGACTCTAACTGGTAGCTAAGATGGTCCTGGATCACGTCTAACCGCACATGTAGGAAAGTAATGCAGCGTCCCAAAGATGGATGTCAGTACAATATGTACTGAATATGTATTGTAGTAATGGAAGAGGAATAAAGGTAATAGAAGTAATGAAAGTAATTAATAAGGAGAATAAGAAATTAACATGAATAATTTCACAATCCGAAATATAACTAGCAAGTATAAGCACAAACAAGAACCTAACTGGACCCCCATAAGCATGGAAGGTGCAACCAAGATAGAATAACCTACCTGGCCCCCATAATCCCCAACAAGTACAAACAATGCACACTCCTCATAGCTAGGCTACTAAAGGTTCGTAATCATACTGTAACTTGGGAGTACTCATTCTCTGAAGCTGTATCTAAGCCTGATAGGCTTCTGTTTCTGGGTTGAGTCATCTAGGGTCCTGTAGTTGTGTCTGTGTCTGAGCCGTCTAGGATCCTGTAACTGTATATGAGCCTCTGGGCTCCTGTAACTGTATCTGATTTATCTAGGCTCCTATATCTGTATCTGAGCCGTCTGGGCTCCTGTAACTGGACCCCGAGCCTTTCCTTGACTGAGGGTCGTGATGCCACTGTGGCATCGAGGAGTGTAGAGATGAATAGACCTCAATACGGTCCTTACGCCCTCAATCTGGTCCCTTAGGACATCATATTGATCCTGTGAACATAGCCCCGTAGGCAAGAAAACATCCAATAATCCAGAAGTCATATGTAGAGATCAAGCTAACTAGTGTTAACTTCTGACGAGGGTTACTATGTCATCATTATCGTCTCAAGTTTATTTGTAGCAGCTAACCAAAATAAGCTTACTCTAGAGTACTACAGATAAATAGTTCGTATTAACTCTACGACAAACGTAACTTGCAGAAACGGATAGCCTTAACATACCTAATTCGATGATCTCTAGGCGCTCGAGCAATTCCACCCTGAAGTTAGTAATTCCACCAATTTGCAGCCCTCATGCGGAGGAAACAAAGCTATTTCAATACTAACATTCGACAAATAACAATATCTTTTGACAAAATTGACTATAACTTCAACTTCAATTCATTCAGTTGAAACTTTCTAACTCTTGAGATTATAGAAGGTAGAATTTCTTACGTATCGCCTGTAGCCGCTTAAGGCTCAATATAAAGTAAATTCAGCAACCTTAACTCTGCAGGGTTCTGGCTTACCGAAAAAATTTTCATGAAATAACTCCGCAGTGAAGCTTCTTTTAGGCTTAGAACTCGTTATCCAAGGCAAATTTGTGTTTAGATGGAGTTTGATGGCGTAATTCGAAGAAAATTTGATGAAAATGGCATGAGACCTCCGTTTTGGACGAGGGAAACTTTGATCTAATGATTTAATATAACCAAGAGGGATTTATATATATAGTTAGGGAAGTGGTCGGGAGTGTGTGCCGTTCCACCCCATCGCGCTGCGCTAGGGGCACAATGCACCAGTGCCTATGCAAAGGCAGGCTACGCGACACGGCGCCCAGCGCGCTTGGCCTCCCGTCCGTTCAACAACGCACTCGTGCATTCACCCCCCGGGCCTTCTCTCGGGGGTGTGGTATGCTATAATTCTCGATATACATATGCACATGACGGTCATACTATGAAAATTTATGGGGTATAACATCATCCCCCCCTTAGGAACATTCATCCTCGAATGTAGTCTTTAGGCTCCAAAGACTTAACCTTCTTAACTATTGCATGAAATCTTTCAGCAGAGTCTCCTCTTATGGACTATCTGAAAACTTGAAATGCAGAATAATCCAACATAGGCATCTCACGAGATGCGATAACCAACTATCCTACAACATAGAAGTGAATAACTGAACAGTACTAGTAATATAAGCAATAAGGTAACATCTAATTCAACAAGATCACCTCAACTGTATAATCTAGGTCAGGTATGGAATGAGGGTACTTAGACCTCATGTCTTCCTCATCTTCCCAGATCATTTCTCTACATTTCTATTCATCCATAAAACTTTAACGAAGGCTACATCTTTAGTTCTCAGTCTACGGACCTCTCTATATACTATAGAAACTGGAGTCTCTTCATAGGATAATTATTCAGTAACTCATACATACTCGATTGGAACAACTTAGGATGGGTCCCCTATGCACTTTCTCAGCATTGACACATCGAAGACTTGATGAAAAGATTCCATCTCTAAAGGCAGTTCTAACTCATATGACACTTGGCCTATTCTTTAGAGGATTCGATATGGGCCAATAAATCTAGGGCTAAGTTTTCCTTATGGCAAAACCTCATCACGCCATTCATAGGTGGAACCTTGAGAAACACCCAATCATCTACATTAAATTCCAAGTCTCTATGTCGAACATCGGAATAGGAATTCTGACCGCTCTGGGCTGTTAGCAAGCGTTCTCTGATAAGTTTCACTTTTTCTTCTTACTGATGGATCATATCAGGTCCGATCAACTCGGCCTCGCCTACTTCAACCAGCCTATGACGGACCTGTATTTTCGCCAGTATAAAGCCTCATACGACGCCATCTAAATAGCAGAATGATAATTGTTATTGTATGCAAATTCAGTAAGGGGTAAATGCTCCTCACAGCTTCATCCAAAGTCTAGCACACATGCCCGTAACATATCCTCTGCCTGGTTGTCTGTCTAGGGATCAAAAGATGAACTCAAATCAACCTATGTCCCCGAAGCTTTCTAAAATGATTGCCAAAATCTAGTTGTAAATTGTGCCCCTCTGTCAGAAATGATAGATGCTGGGGCACCATGCAATCGTACTATCTCTTTAACATATAGTTCGATGTAATCTTCGGCTGAGAATGTTGTCCGGACTAGTAGGAAATGAGTTGATTTCATCAACCTATCGACAGTAACCCAAATAGAGTCAAATTTGCATCTTGTATGGGGTAACCCTGTCACAAAGTCCATATTCATTGCCTCCCATTTCCATATAGGTACAACCATCTCATGAGTTAATCCGCCAGGTTTATGATGTTCAGCTTTTACCTGCTAACAATTAGGACACTTTGCTACCAATTTGGCTACACCTTTCTTCATTCCAGGCCACCAGTATACCTCCTTTATGTTATGGTACATCTTTATCGAACCTGGATGAAGAGAGTAACGAGAGTAATGTACCTCTGCCATGATTTGTTGGTGGAGCCCTGCTACATCTGGAATGAAGAGGCAACCTCTGAATCCCAAGACTCTATCTTCCATTAACCCAAAGGCTGTTAATTCACCTTGTTGAACCTTTCTCTGAGCCGTACTATGTTAAGGTCCTCATACTACCGCTCTTTTACCTCTACAACTAGGGATGATACTGCTGTATTCTAAATTATAGCCCCATTATCCTCTGAATCCACTACCTAGAGTACTAAACTGGCTAGCCGGTGCAATTCTCGAGCCATTTCCCATAGTTCTAGCCTCAGATGAGCTAAACTGCCCATGGATTTGCGGTTATGGGAATCAGCTATGATATTATCCTTCCATGGGTGATACAAGATGTTCACACCGTAGTCTTTCAGCAATTCTAGCCAACAACGTTGTTGCAAATTCAGCTTTTTCTATGTGAAAATGTACTGGAGGCATTTGTGATCAGTAAAAATATCCACGTGCATGCCATAAAAATAATGTATCCATACTTTTAAGGCATGAACCACTGCAGCTAACTTAAAATCATGGGTGGGGTAGTTTTTTTCATCCTTTCTTAGCTACCTTGAAGCGTTGGCAATTACCTTGTCGTGATGCATCAGAAGAAATCCTAACCCCACGCCCGAAGCGACACAGTATATAGCATAGTGTTGCGCTCCAACACACATGCAAGTGTACTCGGTCGTACATGTAATACAGTGGCCCTTTTTAAGAGCCGGATGTCAAACCCATAGGGAATGGACAAATTTAGCAAATTATGAAGTTCAAGTGTAAGATAACCTTCACAGGTGTTGATTAGAGAAGTTTTTGGTAAATTATAATTAAGTTTTGGGGTGGTCACAAAACAATCTGGAAACAATATAAGAAGCAACTAGAGCTAAGGTTGGATAATCATGCAATGCTACACTTTGTAATGGTTCACGTATGAAATTATCAATTGTTGTCTCACATAGTTGGAAAATGTGATGTTCATGATCTCTCGAGCCTCTAAACACAACAAACTAGCTTCACAACTACATCGTTGAGCAGGGATGTGAAATCCTAGTTCGTGGGAAATTCAACTACATGGATGTGATTTATGGGGTTTGTGCTCTTGATTAGGGACTTTCGTACCTCTAATCATTTAACCTAACTTAGCTTTACAACTACTTCTACGAGTGGTGGAGTGACAATTCTAAGTCGGTGTCTTGCTATCATCCCGTTTTATCAACCATGCAAGGCAATTTAGGTATATTATTTATCCTAATTGTGAATCATATCGAAAGATAAGAAATTGCTCCCTACATTCCTATGTTCTTGCCTAGGGTTAATCTTTCAAGCTTTTACCTAGATTAACATGTATGTTTTTATGGTGATCAAGCATAAAAAAACCATAATCTAGAATGTAAGACAAAACAACAATTAACAACTCAAACCAAAACAAATTAATGCATTACAATCATATCACGTGGCCTCAACCCTGGAGGAATGGTTTTAGCCACTCATGTCCGTACAATAACATAAAAACATCTTTAAAGTAGAGTACTTACAAGAATACGTAAAAGAGAATGTAAAATTAGTGAACCCTAGGTGCGTTCTTCACTTCTCCCTTCGCTCCTCTACGGTTTCAAGAATATATTTCGTGACAAATGATTTTAGGAGATAGGGGTTTAATTTATAGTTAATAGGAAAGTTGCAATATTTGGCCTGTCATGAAATGGCTCCGTGGCACGGAGGTGAATGCGCCAATTTGCCTCCGTGCCATGGAGGTAATGCGAAAGCCCACTGGAAATTGCATTTGAATGTTGCTTGGCCGAGGCATGGCGCGACAGCCGGCGTGGCGCGACGCTGAACCTGCGCGATGGCCAGCGTGACACGGCCTGCAGCGCACAGCAATGCCTGCCGTGGCACGAACGCTGGTGCGCAGGTGCCTTGGAGGGTAGCATTTCGCGCGCATGGACTTGGTGTGGCACGACGCTGGCGTGGCACATGCACAGCATGGCACGCTGTCTGGCGCGGCCAGCCTTGCCATGGCATGTTTTCTTGGCATCTTTTGCAATTCACTTCACCTATCATTATTTAGTCCATCGTATGTATTTTACACCTACAAAACAAGGACTAATCATGTTGGTTAGTGCATACCAAAATTTACACAAAATCGCATAAGAATGTAAGTGTATAATTAGACAAACATGACTAAATTAAGCTATAAAGTAGTACTTGGGCACACAATTATACCCAAGATCACTACCCCACATTTAAGGCCTTGTTCGTCCTCGAACAACTCTTTTACATCTCATGCACATGAAGACTCACACATAGCTAATTGAGAAAGACAATTCAAGCTACGACTACAACGATTGTTTTCAGATAGCAAGTTAAAAATATTGCATGCATGGTGTAACCATCAAAAGCAAATATGACTATGTTAAGAGTTCCTCACCTTAAGAATCGACTCTCAATCTCAACAAACTCACGCAAATCAACTGATCAAGAAATGTGACATAAATATTATCCTTCATTAAACATATGCCCTCACAACAAGAGAGTTACCCATTTTTACTCACAAATTTTCAAATTATACTGTGTATGGGTATATGGATAAGAATTAAGCTCACTCTTACAAAGAATTCACATGCCACGTGTATCGACCCATAAACTTGCCCTTAGTGTTTTACTCCACTAATTTAAGAATGTTTGACCGTAAGATCAAGTAGGACTTATGGGGTTGTAATGTAAGCTAATGAAGGGGTAGGTATTATTTTGGCCAGTAATAGGGGCTATCTTCCCCAAGCGCTTTTAATACCTCAGACATTCATTACGGACATCTCTTCTCTTACTTCACCTTCATTCGTTTCACTCTTAAATTTCCTCTTTTGTTTCCCATTTCTTTAAGCACACTTAGCTTATTAGTAAGGAGTACTTAAGCCACTTTTTCATTCATTTGTTCTCTTAGTCCCTACCAATACTCAAGAATTTTCAAACAAGTGCACCTCTAATCTTTTCCTCAACTCCCGCAACCGTTATTTTTCCTTCTTTTTCACGATTCTCATTCCTTTACTCTTTTGGATTTTTCACTTAAGCGCTTAGGAGTTCTGGAGCAACTTCAAGGCATTGAAAGAAAAGGATTAAGATTATGTTTCAGCTATAAAAGAATAGTCTTAAGGCTCAATGGGGCTAACTAGGATCAGACATTCAAGGTAGGTAAAGTGAAGGATAAAAATTAGGCTCATTCAAAGAAATGGCTAAATCATCTCCTACAATCGACATCCCTCATTTTGTTTTGTATACACACTAGGAAAGTTCTAGACACTACACAATAGCATGGAATATTAAAAATAATTTACACTCACAACACATGCTCAATTCAAGACAAATTCAGCAGATTCTTAACTTAGCTAATCACAAGAATTCAAAATTAAGCTTTAAGCAAATAGAGTCACATTCAAGAGCCTAGGTGTCTCAAACAGAGCTATACAACTTCTTACACGCTTCAACACTAACCACACTTGCATCTCACAATCACGTATAGCACACAACACGAACATCAAGCCATCAATTAGCTACAGGTAAAAATACCAAAATCTATTGACTAATTTTCCCTCAAGACGGTCGTCATCCATCCAACGCCGGGAATAGTCCCTAACTAGACTAACAACAGCTATGTACAAACAAAGAAATTTTTTAATCTTCGGTTCAAAGTGCCCCCCTTTCGAAAAGAACCGAAAAGAAAAACCAAAGGGTTGGGAATAATGCTCAAATAAAAAATTCTCCCTCAACCAATACCTATCAAGCACTAAATTCACCCGAAATCATTAAGCACAAATTTTTAAAAATTTCCCTCACCCCACACATGAATCATGCTATGTCCCCAAAGCATCTAATTACAATTAAAAAAGGGTGAGAAATATTCTCTGGGGCCTCTACGCCTAGCTAGCAACATGTTTTTCTTCATTTTGAACAAGTGTATATTCGACCACACACTTTTCTTCATTCATGCTTCTTAGCTTCCTCCTCCAAGAATACTCAGACTTCCCCTCCAACCGTGCTTAAATCTCCACCAAAAACAATAACAAGATGAAAATGAACAAAATCAACACAAATGACAGAAATTAACAGTATACCTGTGGTTCCCTTGGGTTGTCTCCTAAGTAGCGCCTAATTTTACATCTCGGCACGACGTGGACTATCCTTTTCAGGACATCCTCATACCCGTGTTCCCTTTCGAGAATCATCTTCTTCTCTTTTTGTTTTTTAAGGGAACAACTGCCACTCTGTCCCTCTCTTCCTCCAACTGCTTCTCTAACAAAAGTCCTCCATCAGATTCGGGCTGAAACGTAATCATCTCCTGTGGCAGTGGACCTATGGAATCTGCCACCCCACCCTTAGCCTCTGAGAACACACTGACCTTACAAAGGTCTCTGTAATGCGTTGGTGGGTTAATCTCTTGGTAGACCCAGAAGAGTTCTTCTTCATCATCGACCCTCATTTTCAGGGTCCCTGCTCTTACATTAATAATCGCTTCTCCAGTGGCCAAGAATGGTTGTCCAAAGATCAGGGGTACCTTGTCATCAACTTGAAAATCCAATATAATGAAATCAGCGGGTATAATGAACTTACCCACTTTGATGAGAAGGTCCTCGATTATTCCATCTGGTGCCACTCGCAACTTGTCTGCCAGCTACAACATCAATCGTGTTGGTTTCGGTTGACCGAACCCCAAGGTGTTAAACAAAGATAGGGGTGTTAGATTAACTGCTGCCCCTAAATCACACAGAGCTCTTATCATGTCAGCTTTACCAATTTGTATGGGGAGGGTAAAACTCCCTGGGTCTTTGAGCTTTTTAGGTATCTTGCTCATTACCCTGTGGCTGCACTCCTCAGTCAGTGCTACTATCTGAACATCCACCAATCTTATTTTGTTGGCCACCACATCTTTCAAGTACTTAGCATACTTGGGCATTCCCTGTAAAACATCAAGCAAAGGCAAATTTATGTGAAGTTCTTTGAAAATTTCGAAGAACTTTCTAAAGCATTCCTCCTCCTTGCTCTTTTTGAGTCTTTGCGGAAATGGTGGTGGTGGTCTCTGTGCTGGCTGAAATGACTGCTGACGATGTCTGCCTCCCGACCTCTATTGGGAGAACAAAAAACTATCCGTCCTGGCCCAATGCTGCCTCCATCTGCTGGGCATACAAAACCAATCAAGGAAAATTGATATCCTAATGAAGCACAATGGTCCTGTAATCCTTGAATAGGTAGTCCGCTACTCCATGCACAAACCTTCTCACCCGAGCTCTTTGATCAGCCAACATCTCTGTTGTATATTTGGACAAGCGGGTGAACTTTAAAGTAAACTCCTGGAGTGTCATATTATTCTTCCTCAAGTTTACAAACTCAGTTTCCTTGATCTTCCTCATCTCACGGGGAAAGAATCGATCCAAGAATGCGGTGAGGAACTCATCCCAACCAATAGGACCTACTCTAACTTCCTTGCTATCCTTTCACTATCTGAACCAAATATGGGCAACCCCTTCCAACTGATAAGAGGCTAGGTCTGTGCACTCCTCCCATGTCACCCCCATGATCTGGGTAATCTTCTAAATTTTATCAATAAAATCCTGTGGATCCTCATCCACCTTTGATTCGAGGAACTCCAGAGGGTTCATCCTTACAAAGTCCCTAACTCTTGCCTTTATCGCATTCCCACTCTGGGGACCATGCGCAACCGCTTGCTGGTTGACCTGGGTGGTCAATGCCTGCGGCAACATCTATATAGCTGCCCTAAACTCAGCATGGGCAACCATTTCAGGAACATGATCCTCAGGGGCTGGTTGGGCCTGCTGGTGCCCATTTGTGTTTCCATTCTCATGGCCATTTCCGTTCCCATTCCTTCCTCCATTAACTCGGTGAGGAGGAATGATTCTACAAAGGCTGGTAGCACGAGTTAGAAATATAAAGAGACATTTCATCGCACGACACAGATCATGAAAGAAGGGAAATTTGACAAAAAATTTCATATCCTCTCCATCATAAGTGTGGCGCGCTTCACACCCATGAAAAAAGACTCCAATTAATGCGGCATTCAGACACCCTACGACACTTTAAAATCTTGCTCCGATACTAAGTTGTCACGACCCTAACATATGCTCGGATCGAGACATGGGACAAAGAACCCAAAGAGGCTCTAAGTCGACCCATGGAATAAACATAGCGGCTAAAACGGAAAATGACATAATAAAACATACATAAGCAGAAACCTACATACATACCAATTTAAAACAAAGTCAACACAGACAAGCTGATACTGTACAAACTGTCTGAAAAGCCTCTAACATAACTGATGAGCTGATGGGATAGCATCCCCAACTAGCTCGACAAAAGTCTGTAACTGAAATAATATAACAATGATTAAACTGAATGTCCTTGTAGGATGAGGACTCCCCATTTCACGACCCGAACGTAACCCTTGACTGTAACACGGGACAAGGAATCCCGAGAGGCCCCAAGTTGACCCATGGCATAAGCATATATCTAACCTCATTCACTTTAAGTCAAAGACTAAACATAAGGCATAGTGGAAACTTAAACATGACATGACATAACATAACATTCAGAATATCTTGACATATACATAAGCGGAGTACTACATATTGTCTGAAAGCCTCTACTGTGTCAGATGGGTTGATGGGACAACACCACCTAACTAACCCAGCCAACAACTGAAACATAGAATAACATAAATGTCTAATCAAAAGGCCCTCGGAACATGAGGAATCACCAATAATGCTGAAAGAGAACTTTGGGATGGACTAAGGATGAGGATGAGCCTGAGAGCCAAGTCCTGTATCATGAAGCAATACAACATAGAAAGTATGCGGTCAATACGTGGAATGTACCGAGTATGCTAGGTAAGTAAAATGGACATTTAAAATACATGAAACACACAATACATCATAAGAGTAGGACATCATGCTCATATCATAAATATCGTGACATAACGTAAGGCACAAGGTTTTCATATCATTCATAAACCATTCATTTCCATAATCATAAGAGAAACTTTATCAACACATCACTTAAGCCAATAATATAAACATAACAATGCATAAAACATGCGGAACAATGGGAGGACTCATCATAAATTACACCATCATGGTTGAGCCTTACATGATGCTCCAACTATTTCACTCAAGTGGGCAGAGTCGCCCCTGGCTTGCCAGGAGAGGGACGTGCATTATGTGATATCACGAAAGAGGGGATCATTATCATTGTAATGTATCATTATAAGCCCATGGAGGCACGCGGTTATGAGACATCGGCGCAGTCCTTTGAACGCTGGGCTACTCGTTGCTAGATACGGCTCTAAAAAACATGCATATTAGGCTCATACGTAAATCAATAACATCATTAATTAAGATTCATGGCTAAAATAAACATTCATCATTCAATGATCCCCATTAAAACATGATTAGACAAGAATCAAAGGCCCTTTAGTCGATCAACATCATAAATTGATAAATCATGAGATCCATTTCATAGATCATCAATCATTCTTGAACATGTTGGAATTGCCCAATAATTTAACATGCTTGAAAATACTTAATTCATTTGAAAACATGCTTATAAACATGGATAACTTGAAAATATTTTTTTCATCATCAATAGTTGTTAAATCATAAGACCCATGCATACTTGAAGATCATACATATAACTTTTAAATCATCAAATCATGTTGATTATTTGAATAAATCCATATTTCAAATCATAAATCATGCTGAGTTTGTAAATATCAACAATTGAAGTGTAGATCATAAATCGATTCATCATAGATCATGCATAATTAAGCATAATTGATTAGAAATCGAAAACAATAAATTTATAATCAAATATAGTTGTAAAATCTGATCAAAATCCATGCAATACGATGTTAATCACAATTCATAATATCCCAATAGTAAATCATTAGATTTTTACAAAAATTTAATTCAAAATCCGTTGAGATTTTTGATAGATTTTCATAATCGATAGAGAATGGGCATGGGTGTGAACGGAAACACCCATTCGTAACCCTACATACTTGGTAAGATCAGATTCTAAGGTTCCTTGAATGCCCAATGGAGAATTGATAGGGGAAAAGCTTGAAACTATGCTTGATCTCTCTAAAATTCTCTTAATTTGCATGCATGGGAATGACTTATGCAAGAGGGAATTAACCTATCTTATCTTGCCTAGAAAAACATATAAAACGATGTAGTTTAGGGCCCTAGATCATAGGAAGGTCGAAAATACCCTTAAAGAAATTTTTCTGAAAAACTGCTCTGGGCGAACCAACAATTGATCCCACGAGTCGTTGCATGAAACCACGACTCGTGGTATACAGTATTTGGGTCAACTTCTTCACTTCATGCCTTCAGATTCCTTCCACGACTCGACAGGATGAGTCATTGCTTCAAACGATGGGTCATTAGATCAATCATTGTCAACTCCCTTCACAAACCTGAACTTCCTTTCCACGAGCCTCACCACGACTCATGGTTACTTCCAACAAGTCGTGGTCTCAATCCATTACATGCACTGGAAATTCTAGCAACCAAATGACGACTGGTGACCATGGGTCGTCACTTCTCATCATAGGTCATTGGATTACCCGTGGTACCCCTAACTGCCAAGGTCCAGCCCTTCCTACGATTGCAAACAATGACTAGGGTTCCAAGAAATGAGTCATTGCTTCATCCGTTGTCACCAGTATCACCCAGACCTACCTTACCACGACTGCTATCCAACCATGAGTCGTCATATCATCCGTCCGGAGAATTTTTTCTCCAGTTTTCAGCCAACTTCCCATTTTGATCTCGGGTCTAATCTTAGTCATTTCGGGGTATTACAATATCTCCCCCTTGGGAACATTCATCCTTGAATTTTGGAAACAAGAGGAAAAAAAAGACACGCAATCCTTACACCCAAATACTGATCATTTAACCCAAAAATTAACGGAATGACTACCTCCGATGCATATCACATAGCTGAATTGATTCCATGCTTCACATACACATCCATATATATAAAAGAAACTTGAACACATGATTTTAACATGAAAACTAAATAGAGTTATACGGAAAAACTGATACCTCAAGTCGGAATTGAGCCGGTAGAGAATAAGTGTGGGTATTTAGCCTTCATATCCACTTCGGCTTCTCAGGTAGCTCCTTTAACATGCTGATTTCTCCATAATACTTTAGCTGAAGCTACTTCCTCATTCCTTAGCTTCCGAACTTGGCGATCTAATATTTCCACCGGAACCTCCTCATAGCTAAAGTTATCTTTCAAACCAACACTGTTCACCGGGACTACTAGAGCTGGATCTCCTAAGTATTTCTTCAAAAGCGATACATGAAACACAGGATGCACAAAAGACAACTCTGAGGGAAATTCCAACTCATACGCTACTTTACCAACTCTTCTCATAATCCGGTAGGGACCAACATAGCGGGGACTGAGCTTTCCTTTCTTCCCAAACCACATTGCTCCCTTCATGGGAGATACCTTTAGAAATACCCAATCGTCAACCTCGAACTCCAACTCTCACCTCCTCACATCAGCATATGACTTTTTACAACTCTGAGCGGTTTTTATCCTGTCTCTTATCAACTGAACCTTCACCATAGCCTCATGAACCAAATCAGGCCCTATTATAGCTGCCTCACCAACCTCAAACCATCTGATGGGTGATCTACACCTCCACCCGTAAAGAGCCTCGAATGATGCCATCTGAAAGCTGGAGTGATAGCTATTATTGTAAGAAAACTCGATCAGTTAAAAGTGATCATCCCATCTACCTTTGAAATCCATTACACATTCTCTCAACATGTCCTCGAGAGTCTGTATTGTCCGTTCCGCTTGACCATCCATTTGCGGATGAAATGTTGTACTGAGCATAAGCTGAGTCCCAATCCCTTTCTAGAAAAACCGCCAAAACTGGGAGGTAAATTGAGTACCTCGATCTGAAACAATGGAAAAGGGCAGTCCATGCAATCAAACCAACTCCAAGATATATAGCTTGGCATAATCCTCCATTAAGTCCATGGTTTTCACTGGTAGAAAATGTGCAGCCTTGGTAAACCTGTTTACTACAACCCAAATGGAATCATATTATCAGCGAGTACGAGGTAGTCCTGTGATCAAGTCCGTATTAATCTCTTCCAACTTCCAAGTAGGAATGCTGATATCCTGAAGTACTCCTCCCGGCCTTTGATGTTAAACCTTTACTTGCTGACAGTTTGGGCACTTGGCTATGAATTTCGCAATATCCTTCTTCATTCCATCCCACCAATAGATTTCTCCTAAATCACAATACATCTTAGTGGAACCTGGATGGATGGAATACTTGGATCCATGTTCCTCATGCAATATCCGTCTCCTCAAATCATCAACCTCTAGGACACATAAGCGACCCCTGTACCGAAGCACACTATCTCCCCCTTGGGAGAAGACCTCCACCTTCAGACTTCAAATGGCTTCCTAAAACTTTACCAAAATTGGGTCCTCAACTTGTCCAGATTTCACATCCGTCACTAAGGACGACTCAGATCCACTTTGAACAACAACACCGCCATCGGTAGGGTCAACCAACCTAACTCCTAACCTCGCAAGACGATGCACATCCTTCACCAACTCTTTCTTTCCTTAATCAACATGGGACACACTCTCTGTTGAGAGCATACTAAATGCGTCCGCCACCACATTAGCCTTACCCGGATGGTAAAGAACACTCATATCATAGTCTTTGAGTAGCTGCAACCACCTCCTTTTTCATAGATTGAGGTCCTTCTGGGTGAACACATATTGTAAGCTCTTGTGTTTCGTAAACACATCCACATGGACCCCATACAAGTAATGTCACCATATCTTCAATGCAAATACCACTGCAGCCAACTTCAAATCATGGGTGGGGTAATTCTTCTCATGGATCTTTAACTGTCTAGAAGCATAGGTATTGTTACACCCCGTAAAATTCCCGGCACATACATGGCCTATTCGCGTGTTGGTTAAGAGTATTTGAAAGCCATACATGCTAGAAGAAGGCCCAGAAAAAGACCGGACAAGAAACCTATCGAAGGAGCCAGGGCAGAGCCCCTCCGCGATGGCAACGTGTCACAGAGGTGGAGCCTCCGCGTTGGCTCCGTGACACGTTGGCCCTGTCTAGGCCCAAGTATATAAAGCCTCCACTTCGGTTTAATTGATTAAAATCTTATAATTTCCAGAGAGTTGCGACAGAGAACAGAGAGGGTGCGAAAGTATCAT
>JACEIK010000843.1:308751-328633 GCA_018107945.1 Datura stramonium
TTAGCAGAAGCGAGAGCAGAGAGAGATGGAGACAACACTGCATTTATCGAGAGAGGAGGCTCAACAGAGGGCCGCAGTTGAGGCAGAGAGAGCTCGGGGATATAAATTCCCATTATATAACCAACATCTTTAATCTCACAATTCTAATCAATAAACTTAGTCACTCATACTAAATAACAAAAAAGAAACAATAGTTAAAGAAGTAAGTATTTTTATAATAAATGAGTAAAAGAGGAGTAGGTAACAAAAGGGGATCTTCTCTTGAATGCCTCAACTACCACTAAGAGAATGACTCTAAGCTTTTTGGTTTTACAAGAGAGAATATGACTTACAAAATTCATATAATTTCTCTCTCTTTTTTTAGTTGAAATATATCACCTTTGATAATTTATGGTAGGAATCTTTTTTTATCTATCATCATACACTCCCTTTTCTCTTATAAAGCATGTACCACTCCCAATTTAGACATTAAGCCTCATATACATTGAAGTGCTTAAAGGGAGGAATTGGTTTAAAGAGGATTCAATAAAAGTTAAAGTCTTGTAATGTGGTGGAAAAAAAAATTCAAGAGGCACAAGGTGGGAAAAATGAGATCACACAACTCATGGTGAGGCTATTTAGGCTTCAAAAGAGGTTTTCTCTCAAGTCAAGGCTTAAGATCATGTTCACAACTTTCACAATTCCTACGATGGTGAAAAACTAATGACTTAAGTTCTTGATGAGGCAAGCAACACATGCGAGTAATCTAGTACTTTGCACTCATGGCAAGCAACACATGTGAGTAATCTAGTCCTTTGCACTCATGGCACAAAAACTACACTAGCAACTATATTTTCAACTCTCAACTTAGTACATAGCTACATCACAAAGATTTACATCCTCATATTCAAAAAGTTAAAAAATGAGGCATGCTTTCACATGATAGTCATTCAACTATATCTGACCACTTTAACACATTTTCAGAGTTTTTGAGGTGTTTTTCACAAAGTCATAGTCATAAAAATTCATATGCTTCTTATTTACACAAAAGTACCAACCGAGTTAGAAATATTTATTAATAGGTCATAGTTTATCAAAATATGCCCTTGAAAAATTCCTAGGCAAAGAAAAATCAAGGGTGATCTAACAAAAGAAGCTAAACATACTATAAACTGAAAAAAGTATATATTGAAAATCCAAAAACTAATTTTATTCACAAACAATATGAAAAATAGATACAAATAGATACCCTACCCCAATTAAAAATTATGCATTATCCTTAATGCATTAATTAAAAAAAGAACAAAGAGGTGAGGGTCCCCCTGCGGGCATTCTAAGTGCCCTGCTATGGAGAACTAGTCGTGGAAAAGTCTGTTAGGGTAGAAAAGGGTCAAATAAGCTGACCAATTCAAGCGGCAGTGTGGATGGTGAAGATGTGTCATGGTGTGAGGCTGCTGTCTCATGGACAACACCCTCTATGTCCACCGCATCCTCTAGATCGAGTGCAGTACCACTAGTTTAAAACATGGATGTCTCTCTCTGAGATCTCTCCATGGTCACTGAAACCATCACTTCCTCCAAATTGTGTAAGGAATTTGTGCCTACATTAGGGGGTTTCTTTGCAAATATCTCCTCATCTATCTATGCCTTCTCCTTCTCTTTAGGAGTCTCACCTATACTCTTATGCGAGTGTTTACCTATTGGTGGTGCAGCTGGAGGAGGGGCATGGATGCAGCAGTCTGTGCTGGTGGATCCCTCATAAATGGATCCGCTAATAAAAAGTCCAGCTCTGTGGACTTAAGCTCATCCACATCCTTTCGAAGTGCTAAAAATTCAACCCTGAAGGCTGGCATGTCGCCCTTACCGCCAGCCTAAACCCTGGGTAGCCTGCTAGATAATCTGCTTAAGGCATTTGACTAGGCCTGTTGCTACTGCTCAATGCGGTTGAGAGAGACAAGGATGAGGGCTAGATCTTTTGGATCAAGTTCGGTATAGTCTGATCCAACCTATCCACCTTGGCCTCTATTGTACGTTCCAACTGTCCCAACTTGAGAATGCCCACATGAGTTAGAATTGGCTGAGGCTAGATAAAGCACTTGCAACTAATGGTAGTCTAGCATTGGCGATAGAAGGTCCTACAGCAGAGAAGGGAGCAGATTTGGTGGTCCCTTTGGAGAAGTTAGTAGTGGTCGCATCCTCTATGTGCTCTGTAGTGGCACCCTTAATGTGCTCTAGGTCAATCATTGGTAAAGTGTAGGCTGAGCTTGTCCTCTATCTCTTTTGCTTCTCTGCCTATTCAATTTCTCCTTGTCCTGGGTCCTTAATATGTACACAACAATAGATGTTGAAATAGAAGTCTCCACCCTCAGTAAGAGGAACCCTAGCCCTTCGACACAGTTTGGTGATGAGGTAGGAAAATGAAAAGGATGTCTTTTCTTGAGTCTCCCTCTTCCCAGTTTTCAGATGGATGATTCTCCCAAGGTTGATGAAGGATCATTTCATAATGCAGGCAATGAGGATCACATTCTCTGGCGTTATCTCTATCTCATTCTACGAAGGTTGTAATCGGCAACTAATAACCGCCAGCTAGAAAGGGGCCTCGACTATAAGTTTTTTTTGTAGATATTAATGCTGGGATTAATTCAATATAGGTACCCCTAGCTATGATAGATGTCAACCATGGTCTTCGGTCATTTTTGTTCACCCGGATCATCTACTCATACATCTGGGATCCCTCATGCAGCTGTTATCTATAATGTTCATTTATTTTATTTAGCCCACACGATACGTCCATTCCCCTAATGTTGACTACCTCCAATAGCCTCTACTTCAAACCCTTCTTCTTCTGGGGCAAAGTCGCCGCATATGATGCATAGAACTCATAGACTATTGCCTCATTATATTTGGGCAGGGCTAAGTAAATTCTCTCTATCCGTTAAAAAGCTGAGTCTCCCAAACCATGGGAAATTTTTCATCCATCCATTGCTAGAGATCCTCTTCTCCTCAATGAATGTGTGGTCTCAATTGAGGAGGAATTTCTCTAATGACCCAACAACTATGAATCGCCGGTCATATTCTGCTTTCTTTTGCCTTAATTTTTCTTTTCTTTTGTATTAGGTTGGAGGAGAGTGATCCACTCTTGCCTCCTCTTTGGGAGGTGGAGAGGTTGATGCTTTTTGAGTTGCCTGACTCAAAGCGCTGAGGAGTGGTCTGGGTTTTCCTTCTTCCTTGGCTGACTCTGAGAGGCCTTCCCTTTGCCCTTTTGGCATTCTTTAACTGCGACGCTCTTTTTTGGAGACATAACTGTTGCAAGTTAAATGTTAGTCTCAAAATAATGAATATATGCATGCAATTGTTCTAAAAGTAATAGACAGATATGGAGAAATACTTATTTAAAAAGTCTCTCAGGTGTTCGCAGACCCGTTCTACGATGCTCAAATTGGATCGCAAAATCTCCCAAATACTTTGGAAATATTTAAACTAATTTAACATTTATTCTATTAATTGAATTCCTATTCTACAGTTGCAAAACGACATCACAAAATTTCCCTTCTACACCCTTTTTATTATTGTTGACTTTTGTGAACTGGGGTGCTTTTCTACAGACTACAAAATGGTTCTGTGATCGCAGGAAGGTTCGCAGTGAGACGATTTTTACAAGTCATACCAAAGTCTCATCCTCAATCACAATTCATACAACCACCTTCAGGCAAGAAATATATCAAAAGCATTCACAAGAGACAATATGAGGGTTCTAAAACATCCCTTTTTTGTTTGCATAGAGAATTCAAAGAGTTATCGTCCTAAGGTATTCTATATAAATTTCATGTTCAATCACCTTACCTAGGAAAATATTTTTCCTCTCAATGTCAATATTCATTCAATTTTTACCTAACCCAATCCTTCAACCAAAAGATTCACCCAAAATAGACTAAGTTTTCACAAAATCTAGTTTGAACCCAAAGACAAATTCAAAATTGGGTGGTTTTAGGGGAATGCTGATATGCTCTAATTTACACCTAAATATGATGTAAAATAGTCATATGCAAATATAGTAACTCAAACAGGGTTGGATCGAATTTCATAAAGAATAGATGTGAAAAGATTACTAGAATGAGTAAATAAATGATTTTTCATCTAAATATTTTATTCCATTAAGGTTGAAATATTTTTTATTTAAACTAAAGAATATTCTAGAATAGAAGTGTTTATAATCAATCTATTAAAGAACCAAGGTTGTTTTTCCGTTATGGGCTGCTTCACCTAAGTTTCTCAATCAAGAGACTGATAATGACTTTTAATTCATATGCTTGAGGAAGGCATTACATATTATGATAAAAGAGTAAGTTAAGAAAGTATTGCGAAAATAGGATGGAATCCTAAGTTTGGTAAATAAGTTAAAGAATGCTTTTCTATAGGTTAGTAAAGTGTAGTATGAATTTTAAAATGATAAAAGGATAGGTTGACTTCAGCACCTCTCCTGACCCTTCCTAAAGGCATAAAGGGCTATGTGGTTTATTTTAATGCTTTTAGAATCGTTTTGGTTATGTTCTGATGCAACACGACAATGTTATTGCCTGTGTTATTAGGCATCTAAGGAAACACGAGCAAAATTATCCTACTTACGACCTAGAGTGGGCAATAGTAGTGTTCGTACTGAAGATTTGGCGTCACTACTTTTATGGGGTACATGTTGACATCTTTACTGTTCATAAGAGCCTCCACGCAGAATTTGAGGCTGAGAAGGTGGTTAGAGTTGTTGAAAGATTATGATATGAGCATTCTACACCATTTAGGCAAAGCTAATGTTGTGGCTGTTGCATTAAGTTGCAAATCTATGGGAAGTACGTTGAGGCTGACATGGTTGAAATGGGGAGGATCTTGTACCAGTTAGCCAATTTGTATACTTGGTTATTAGACACTAAAGATGGAGGTGTTGTAGTTAATTTTACTTAGTGTCAAAAGTTAACTAGAGGTAATATGATGATCTTGAGTTTGTGTTGCTGAGAAATAGCATAGCGCAATAGAAGCAGGCCTTATTTGAGTGTGGGATAGATAGGGTTCTCAAATATCAGATTCGCATATGGTTCCCAATATGGGTAAGCTATAGGATTATATTATGACTGAAGCTCCCCCATTACTGAATACATCCAGGTGCCACGAAGATGTATCATGATCTGAGACAGCCTTATTGGTGGCATGGAATAAAGAAGGAAATTATGAGTTTTGTAGCTTAGTGTCCTAATTGCTAGCAGGAAAAGGTTGAGCTTCAGAGGCCAGGAGGCCTAACTCATAATATAGCGATCCCAGCATGGAAATGGGACGTGATCAGTATGGATTTTATTACATCTTTGCCTCAGACGAGCAGGAAGAATGATTCTATCTGAGTTATTATTGACAAATTGACAAAATCATATCATTTCCTGCCAGTTAGGTTCTACTTATACAATTGAGGATTATGTCAAACTGTATATCCGTGAGATTGTTTGCCTTTAGTATGCCTTTATCTATTATCTTAACAGAGGAGTTCAATTTATAGCGAACTTCTGTAAGTTTTTCCAAAAAGGTTTAGGCACTAAGGTGAACCATAATACAACATTCCATTCCTAGACTGATGGACAGGCTGAATGCATTATACAGAAACTTGAAGATATGTTGTGTGTGCCTATGTTTTAGACTTCGGCGGAAGTTGGGATGATCATGTTTCTTTGTTAGAGTTTGTTTATAATAATAACTATCACACTAGCATTCAAATGTCTCCTTATGAAGCTTTATATGGGTGTAAGTGTAATCGCCATTAGGTTGGTTAAACTCAGTGAGGCAAAGGTA
Source organism: Datura stramonium (assembly GCA_018107945.1). Taxonomy (NCBI): domain Eukaryota; kingdom Viridiplantae; phylum Streptophyta; class Magnoliopsida; order Solanales; family Solanaceae; genus Datura; species Datura stramonium. The sequence goes on from JACEIK010000843.1 coordinate 314,560, forward strand.
TTGGGGAAATACTTAGTGCAGAAGGCTAGTGATAAGGTAGAGCTTATTAGAGATAGGCTTCAGACAGCTCAGAGTAGGCAGAGGTCTTATACTGATCTGTGCCAATGAGCACTAGAGTTTTGATGTCGCCAAGCGCACATGTAAGTGTACGTGGTCTTCATGTAATATAGGATGGTAAAGTCTAGATATGTACCCACAGAGATTTGTTAGATTAATTGCTTAACTTGAATCTATTTTTCACGCCCCGAGTTTACACCCTGGATGGAACATGGTACTTGAAGTCACAAGTAACCCCAATTCAACCCCTGGTCTATCATACACTGGCATTCTGAGTAACATAGAAATATATACAACGGAAGTTTAGAGCAACAATATAAACATTTGAGAGAAAAAAGCCGGTTCATAATATTTGGAAATATTTGAACAAAACTACAAGTCTAAAAATCAAGTCTATGTCTAAAAGCCACTACAACTGATGAGTTGCTGGGACAAGACCTTAGTTAACTCTAAATCTAAATAGAAGGAAAGAAAAATGTAACAGAAAATAAACAATCTCTGTCCTCGAAGAATGAGGACTCACCAACTAGAATTGCTGAAGTCTTCGGAGAGCAATCGGCTAGCGAGGCTAAGACTAAGATCCTGCAGTTGTATCATAAAACGATACAGCAAAAAAGTATGCGTCAGTACTTTGAATGTACTGAGTAAGTGAGAGAGACCATGCATAATAAATAAAAGTACTGAACTGAAAAGACACGCATTGACCAACTGGAGCTACTGAACTGAATAACTGAAATAACTGAGATGGTTTGGAATGCCCTGTTTGACAGTCAAAGACATGATCTGAATATGAGATTCTGGTCTATAATACTATACTGAACTCATAACTATACTAAGTAGTCTGAAACTATTCTGAACTAAGCTAAGCTGAGGCTGAGCTGAACTGGACTAACTGATACTGAACTGACTAGTGGGAGAGTCTATAACCGACATATAACCACGTGAGCTAGACGTGGAGTCCTATGTATACACCCCATTGGTAGGAACGGGTATACCTTGCCAAGGTATAAAGGCATGAACTGGGTGATCATAAGAGTCTAGGACTAAGAGGCCAAATAAAACTGTAACCTATGGCGGTAACGTAGTTCTAGGAACCTGGGTGCGTTGGAACCCCGACCCGCTTGGTGCTAAGTCCTACTCCCACTGAATAACCCTAGATTGAATACTAAGCTGATAGCTCGAAATTGGGGCTCAAGACTAGTCAGGGATACATATCTGAGAAAACCTTGAGAGTCTTATCAGACCGGATTCTGAAACTGGGTTCTAAGACTGGTCAGAGCTGCTTATCTGGAAGCATCGTAACCATCTAAGAACAAACTGTAATCTGAAGCTGGGGTCCTAAGTCTAGTTATAGGTACTTATCTAAAGTGTCATGACAACCTAGTGGACCACTAAATCTGAGTTGTGAATTTGATTATGATAGTTGGGAGGTACAACTGACATCTCGAAAATTTCTGTAGTCAAACTGATCAGCTGAAATTTTCTGGATGACACTGAGAATTCTAACATTCTTACTAAATTTTAACTAACAATAATCTGATTTTTTCAATGCTACTAACAACACGGGAGTTCACTACACTGATAAATCCAAGCAAGATTTTGATATTCAAGCACTAAAGCAAATTCAAGATTTTCTAGTTCAAGAAATAGGGCTAAATTTCACTTCACAAGATTTAACATCATTTTAGTCATGAACTGATGGAATACATCTATAATTAACATGGTATAATATTCCACATTATTTAGACGAAGTACGACTAGCAATTTCTTAACATTCAGTAGTTTCAATGCTACAACTAATAGAGAGAAATAGGGAGGAATTTGGGGACACAAGAGAAGAACTATTCCCTTGTTGAATTCCCATATCCCTAGAGAAGAAGGCCGAAGAATTTCCTTGTTAAATTGAGGAGAAAAGGTTGCCCTAGCTCATGCTCTAAAAAGGTTTGAGAGGAGTTCTACGATGATTTCTGAGAGTCTGAATGAGGAGAAATAAGGAAAAAAACAATTTAACTCCTCCAATAAAACTAAAAATATGTTTAAAACGACGTAGTTTAGAGTCTAGAAGGGTAGGAAATTACTGAAAGACTCTTGAAAACTCTCAGGGGAAAACTGATCGTCAGTCCTCATGGGTGACCCAACGGGTCGTGGTCAATGACCACGACTTGTGGTCACACTCGTGAGGTACACTGCCTGGACTCCTTTAACTCTTAACCAAAACCTGACCACGGGTCACCCAACGGGTCGTGGCATGGAACACGCCTCGTGGTGACCAGTCGTTAGGTTCACTACCTAACATTTTCCTGGCCTAACATTGTTCTAGACCACGGGTCATATCACGACTCTTACCACAACTTGTGGTCACACCTGTGGTCACCCATTCTCCAAATTTCTCACTAAGTCTATAGGCCTCACCACGAGTCACTTAACGACTCGTGGTCAGCCCCCACTGGTCACAAAACGACTCATTCTATGACTTGATGCAGATTTTTCAATTTTATTTGTTTTGAGTCTCAGGTCTAGTCTTTGCGTTTCCGTGGCACGACAATATTTCTCCCTTGAGAACATTCATCCTTGAATGCTGGAAAACACACAGGAAAGTAGAGAATGGAAACTTTTATACACGAATACTGATCATGAAAGCTGAAACTAGGGAATGAGTACCTCTGAACTGAATCACAAGTCTGAACTGAATTTACTAATCATACACATGTTCATTTACATGAGTGAAATTGAAACATATGAACTAAAAGCAGTTTGGGGAAGAAATTGATACCTTAAACTGAAACTGAGTCGGAAGGGAACAAATGTGGGTATCTAGCCATCATATCTGCTTCGGCTTCCCATGTAGCTCCCTCAACTTGCTGATTCCTCCACAAGACTCTAACTAAAGCTACTTTTTTGTTCCTTAGCTTACCAACTGATGTCCAAGGATCTGGACTGGGACCTTCTCATATAAGAGACTATCTTTCACTCCCACGCTGACCAATGGCACAATTGAAGTCGGATCATCGACACATTTCTTCAATAGTGACACATGGAATACTAGGTGCACATATGCCAATTTTGCAGGTAATTCCAGCTCATAAGCTACCTTGCCTATTCTCCTTAGAATTTTGTAAGGTCCCACATATCTCGGACTGATCTTTCCCTTTTTCCCAAACCTCATCACCCCTTTCATGGGTGAAATTTTCAAATAGACCCAGTCATCCACAGCAAACTCCAATTCTCTTCTCCTCACATCAGCATAAGATTTCTGACGACTCTGAGCTATTTTCAATCTTTTCCTGATGAGTTGTACCTTCTACATAGCTTCATGACCCGAGTATGGCCCGATTATAGCAACTTCACCAACCTCAAACCACCCAATAGGAGATCTGCATCTCCTACCATACAATGCCTCAAATGGGGCCATCTGAATACTGGAGCGATAGTTGTTGTTGTACGCAAACTCGATAAGAGGCAAGTGGTCATCCCAACTGCCCTTGAAATTGATCGTGCATGCTCTCAACATATCTTCTACGATCTGAATGGTCCACTCAGCTTGCCCATCTTTCTGCGGGTGAAAAGTTGTGCTGAACTTGACCTGCGTACCAAGTCCCTTCTGAAAAGACTTCCAGAAATGCGAGGTGAACTGGGTACCTCTAATAGGAGTAATGGATAATGGCACCCCATGAAGTCTGACCAACTCCCGAATATAAAACCTAGCATAGTCCTCGGCTGAATTTGTAGTTTTAATTGGGAGAAAATGTGCTGACTTAGTCATTCGATCTACTACTACCCAAATAGAATCATGTTGCCGATGATTTCGAGGTAGACTCGTAATAAAGTCCATATTCACTTATTCCCACTTCCACGTGGGTATGCTGATATCCTAGGTCATACCTCCCAGTATTTGGTGCTCTACCTTGACTTGCTAGCAGTTCAGGCACTTATCTATGAATTCAGTGATGTCTCTCTTCATGCCATTCTACCAGTAAATATCCCACAAATCTCGGTACATTTTAGTAGCACTAGGGTGGATTGAGTATTTTGAGCTATGTGCTTCAACCAATATCTACTGTCTCAAGTCACCGATGTCTGGTACCAAAATCTGCCTTTTTAAACAGAGCATACCATCTCCCCTTTGGAGAAAACCTCAACCTCTTTCCTGAGAACCACATCCTTAAGTTTAAGTAAAATGGGATCTTCATCCTGTTTGGACTTAACTTCAACAACCAAAGAGGAATCTGACCTGCTTTGCATGACCACTCCACCCTCAGCTGAATCAACCAACTGCACCCCTAACTGAGCTAGTTTGTGAATATCCTTTGCCAATTCCTTTTTTCCTTCCTCAACATGAGCCGCGCTACCCATAGACACTCTGCTTAGGGCGTTAGCCACCACATTAGCTTTGCCCGGGGGATCTAGCACGCTCATGTCATAATCCTTCAGGAGCTCTTGCCACCTTCTCTGACGAAGATTTAGGTCCTTATGACTGAATACATACTGAAGGCTCTTGTGATCGGTGAAAACATCCACGTGAGCCCTGTACAAATAGTGTCTCCATATTTTCAATAAAAACACCACCGCTACCAACTCCAAGTTATGAGTTGGATAATTCTTCTCATGAACTTTGAGTTTTTTTGAGTAGTAGGTTATCACCATGCCCCAATGCATCAGAACGCAACCGAGTTCAACTCAGAAGCGTCGCAATATACTACAAACCGATCTGATCCTTTCAGTAGGGTCAACACTAGAGCGGTAGTGGGTCGAGTTTTTAACTCCTGGAAAATCTTCTCACACACATCTGACCACTGGAATTTCACCTTCTTCTGAGTCAGCCTAGTTAGAGGAGATGCTATAGAAGAAAAGCCTTCCATAAAGCGTCGGTAATAACCATCCAAACCCAAGAAACTTCTGATTTTAGTTGAGGAGGTAGGTCTGGGCCAATCTTTCACGACTGTTATCTTTTGAGGATCAACCTGAATACCCTTACTCGAGACCACATGACCTAAGAAAGTCACAAACTTCAACCAGAATTCACACTTGCTAAACTTGGCGAACAACTGGCGGTCTCTGAGGGTCTGAAGCACTATCCTCAGGTGATTAGCATGCTCTTCCTTATTTCTGGAGTATACCAGAATGTCATTGATAAACACAATGATGAACATATACAGATACTTCTTGAAGACTCTATTCATCAGGTCCATAAAGGCTGCAGGGGCATTTGTTAGTCCGAAGGACAAAACCACAAACTCGTAGTGAGCATACTTAGTCCTGAAAGTTGTCTTTGGTATGTCACACTCTCTGACTCTTAGCTGGTGATACCCCGATCTGAGATTTATTTTGGAGAAACAGCTGGCACTCTGAAGTTGGTTGAATAGGTCGTCAATTTTGGATAGGGGATACTTGTTCTTGACTGTAACCTTATTCAATTGACGGTAATCGATGCACATTCTGAGGGTACCATCTTTCTTTCGCACGAATAACATTGGAGCACCCCAGGGAGAGATGCTGGGTCTGATAAAACCTTTGTAAAGAAGGTCTTTTAGCTGCTCCTTCATCTCCTTAAGCTCATCTGGAGCAATTCTGTAAGGAGGGATGGATATGGCCTGAGTATCTGGGAGAAGGTCTATCTCGGAGTCTATTTCCCGCTCAAGAGGAACTCTGGGAAGATCTTCAGGAAACACATCAGGGGACTCACTAACGACTGGGACTGACTGGATAGCTGGGGTCTTAGAGCTAAAATCCTTGACCCTAACTAGACGGTAAATACATCCCTTAGAAATAAGCTTCTAGCCCTTAAGGTAGGAAATAAACCGACCCTTAGGTGCTGAACTACTGCCCGTCCACTCTAACACTGGCTCATTTGGAAACTGAAATTTGACAACTCTAGTTCTGCAATCGACTGAGGCATAACCGGAGTGTAACAAATCCATGCCAAGGATGAGGTCAAAATCAACCATGTCTAGTTCTACAAGATTAGCTGGAATGACCTTATTAAACACTGAGACTTGGCAGTTTCTATACACATGGCTAGCTCTAACTTACTCGCCAACTAGGGTGGAGACTAAGAATGATTCTGAGAGGACTTTTGGACTAATATTAAACTTAACAACTATGTATGGAGTCACGAACGATAGTTTGGCTCCTTGATCTAGTAGGTCATATATATCTAGGTGGAAAAGATGTAACATACCCGTGACCATATCAAGTGACCTCTCCTAATCTTGACGAGATGATAAAGCATAAAAATGCTTTTGGCATTGACCGCCATCCGTACCTAAGGTATTGGCCTGCTAAGCTGGTCGGCCTGCTGGATATGCTGAGGTAGTGGATTGTGGCTTCCTCGTTCTGCTGACGACCACTCTCTATGTCGATGACCAAGCTGTCCATAACCAAAACAGCCCTCTCGACCCTGAAGACACTCTCCTGGGTGGTTCTTGCCACATTTGGGGCAGCTGGATACCTTTTACTGGCACTAAAACTCTAGGACTGAGAGCTAGATGCTCCACCCCTCTGATCCTGGTAGGACCGAAAGGTAGGGGCGTTGGCTGAGCTGGGTGTTGGAGCCCTCTGCTGTTGCTGCTGCTATTGCGGGAGGCTTCTACCGCCAAACCTCTGGTGGCTATAATTTGATTGGCCAGTCCTTGTCCGCTTATTCTTTTGCTCCATGTCCCTCAATTTTTCAGCCTTAATTTGCTGGGCATAGACAATCAAGCTGGAGAGGTCAATATCCTTAATCAACATCACTGTCCTGCACTCTTTGAGGACCAGGTTTGACACCCCATTTACAATTTTCAGCATGCGAGCCCTTCGCTCGACCATTATCTATGGAGCGTATTTGGACAACCTGGTGAACTCCAGAGCATACTCTTCTACTGTCCAGTTTCCTTGTCTCAAATTCCTGAACTCTGCTACCTTTTCCTCCCTGAGCTCCCGATGGAAGAATCTGTCCGGGAAGGCTGTACTGAACTCCTCCCATTCCACCAGTCCTGCTTTCATTGGCCTCCTCTCCTTCCACTATTCGTACTAGACCTGGGTTACTCCTTTCAGCTGGTAGGCAGCCAAGTTGGCACTCTATAAGGGACTGAAACCCATAATTCAGGTGGTCTTTTTAATTTCGTCCACAAATTCTTGTGGGTCCTCTCCCACCTTAGATCCATAAAAATTCGAAGGGTTCATCCGGGTGAAGTCCTGCACTTGGGTAGCTGCTGCGGAACCATTGTTGTTGATTGGAACCACCTTCTGGTTTACTTGGTTGGTAACAGTTTGGGCAAGCAGCTGAATGGCCGCCCTGAATTCTGTGGTAGACACCGAGTCATCCTGAGGGGCTGGTAGGGAAGGTCGGTGAGAATTACTGGCCCTTCTTTTGTTACCACATAACGAAGGCATGATTCACTGAAATGAAATAGAGCACAAGTTAGGAGGATGATTCTGGAACTGAATTTCAGCGCACGATAAGGTGTATGAAATAAAGGAAATTTTCCTAATAACATCTCGTAGCCTACCCGTCATAAGTGTAGCACGCTTCAAACCCATGAAGAGTACTCTACTCAATGCAGCTTTCACATATCCGAGGATACTCTAAACTTGGCTCTGATACCAACTTTGTCACACCCCGAGTTTACGCCATGGACGGGACATGATACTTGGAGTCACAAGTAACCCCAAGTCAACCCATGGTCTATCATACACTGGCATTCTGAGTACCATAGAAACATATATAGCGAAAGTTTAAAGAAACAATATAAACATTTGAGAGAATACAGTTGTTTCATAATATTCGAAAATATTTGAACAAAGCTACAAGTTTGAAAAACCAAGTCTGTGTCTAGAAGCCACTACAATTGATGAGTTGCTGGGAAAATCCCCCAGCTAAATCCAAATTTAAATAGAAGGAAAGAAAAATGTAACTAAATTAAACAATCTCCGTCCTCAAAGAATGAGGACTCACCAACTAGAACGGCTGAAGTCTTTGGAGAGCGATCGACTAGCGAGGTTGAGATTGAGACTGAGATCCTGCAGCTATATCATAAGATGATATATCATAAAAGTATGCGTCAGTACTTTGAATGTACTGAGTAAGTTAGAGAGACCATGCATAAGAAATAAAAGTACTGAACTGAAAAGACGTGCATTGACCAACTGGAGCTACTAAATTGAATAACTGAAATAACTGAGATGGTCTGAAAGACCCTATCTAACAGTCAAATACATGCTCTGAATCTGAGATTCTGGTCTATAAGACTATACTGAACTCATTACTGTATTGAGTAGTCTGAAATTTTTCTGAACTGAGCTAAGTTGAGGTTGAGCTGAACTAGACTAACTGATACTGAACTGACTAGTGGAAGAGTCTTTAACCGACATATAACCACGTGAGCTAGACGTGGAGTCTGATGTATACACCCCATAAGTAGGACACAATATACCTGGACAAGGTATAAAGGCATGAATTGGGTGATCACAAGAGTCTGGGGCCATGAGGTCAAATAAAACTGTAACCTACGGTGGAAACGTAGTTCTGGGAACCTGGGTGTGCTGGAACCCCAGCCCGTTTGGTGCTAAGTCCTACTCCCACTGGATAGCCCTAGACTGAATACTAAGTTGATAGCTCAAAACTGGGGCCCAAGACTAGTTAGGGATACATATCTGAGAACACCCTAAGAGTCTTATTGGACCATATTCTGGAACTGGGTTCTAAGACTGGTCAGAGCTGCTTATCAGGAAGCATCGTAACCGTCTAAGAACAAACTGTAATCTGAAGATGGGGTCCTAAGGCTAGTTAGAGCTTCTTATCTAAAGTTTCATGACCACCTAGTGGACCACTAAAACTGAGTTTTGAATTTGATTCTGATAGGTGGGAGGTACTACTGACACCTCAGAAATTTCTGTAGTAAAACTGATAAACTGACATTTTCTAACTAATACTCAGAATTCTAACATTCTTACTAAAACTGAACTAACAATAATCTGATTTAGTTTTAATGCTACTAACAACATGGGATTTCACTACACTGATAAATCCAAGGAAGATTTTGATATTCAAGCACTAAAGAAAATTCAAGATTTTCGAGTTTAAGAAATAGGGATAAATTTCACTTCACAAGATTTATCATCATTTCAGTCACGAACCTATGGAATACATCTATAATTAACATGGTATAATATTCCACATTATTTAGATGAAGTATGACTAGCAATTTCTTGACATTTAGTAGTTTCAAGACTACAACTAATAGAGAGAAATAGGGAGAAATTTTGGGACACGAGAGAAGAACTATTCCCTTGTTGAATTTCCACATACCTAGAGAAGAACCCCGAAGAATTTCCTTGAGAAACCGAGGATAAAAGGTTTCCCTAGCTCTTGCTCTGAAAAGCTCTAAGAGGAGTTCTATGATGATTTCTAAGAGTCTGAATGGGGAGAATGAGGAAAGAAACTGTTTAACCCCTCTAATAAAATTGAAAATATGTTTAAAATGATGTAGTTTAGAGTCTAGAAGGGTAGGAAATTATAGAAAGACCCTTTAAAACTCGCAAGGGAAAACTGATCGTCATTCCTCACTGGTGACCCAATGGGTCGTGGTCAGTGACCAAGACTCATGGTCACACTCATGAGGTACACTACCTGGCCTCCTCTAACTCTTAACCCAAACCTAACCATGGGTCACCCAACGAGTCGTGTCTTGGACCACGAATCGTGGTGACCAGTTGTTAGGTTCACTGCCTAACATTTTCCCGGCCTAACATTATTCTGGACCGCGAGTCATATCACGACTCATGGTCTCATCCGTGGCCCCCCATTCTCCAAATTTCTCACTAAGTCCACAGGCCTCACAACGAGTCACTTAACGACTCGTGGTCAGCCCATATGGGTCACAGAATGACTCGTTCTGTGACTTAATGCAGATTTTTTAGTTTTTTCTATTTTGAGTCCCGGGTCTAGCCTTTGAGTTTCCAGGGCATTACATTATTTCACTATTAAGGAATAACAGAATTAATGTTTTGAAAGAGTTTTGAGAGTACTTACACTAAAATTTTTAATATAAATCAAATCTAATAAAAGAAATTCATTTGCAATAGAGAGTTGTGATTCAAATGATGATTAAGATCCAGGGTCTTAGCGCTATCGCTTTTGGTTGAGTTTTAGGGTTCAAATATGCTAAACTAAATCTTCCAAAGACTATTAGTTTCAAGTTACAAACTCATTTCTCAACTTACTTTACTGAATAGTCAAGAACTATCTCACTAACCCTAAGACAACTATATGCCTGTGGTTGCAGGAGAACAGTGAGACGACTGTTGAAAATACTTGACTCAACTAAGTAGGGTTGTAGGGTATATCCCTATCCACGACAACAAAATCAATTTCCCGAAATCTTGACAAGGAATCAAAACCTACTCTATTCTTCTTTTAACCCTTATTCATTCCCTCTTCCGAGTTCAACCAATGAGTCAATGTTAAATATTCAAAAGGTGATTAGACTAATGAACAAATATTAAATCAAGAAAGTATAAATAATCTTGAGAAGAAGATTTAATTGTCTAGCATTAATGAACTTTTAAACTACAACCATCAAGCTTGTGTCCAAAACCCTAGATTAAGGGTGGTTAGCCACTCATGTTCAAGAGTAAACCCATAAGAATCATCATTCAAAAAACAAAAAGTAATAGGTAATGAAGAAAAATCTAAGAAGAAAATGGAACTTATTGTCTCTTGTTTTTTCCCCACAAAATATCGTATATTTGCTAACAAATGCCTTAGTGATGTATTTATAATATTTGTAACAAATTCCCCTTTTCAATTAAATAACTCATCTTTTAGACTTAGAAAAATATCTCCTGAACAGAGGCTGGCGTGCCACTTCACCCATTACGCCAAACTTGGCTTGAATTTCTTTTGAAGTTTGGCTCGTGGTGTGCCATTTCAGTCATTTCACCAAGGTGTTGATCAAAATTCTGTAGTTCAGGTGTTGGGGTGCCACTTCTCTCAATACACCAGAGTGTTAGAAAATTTTTCGGAGTTTTATTCCCTTTCGGTGCGCCGCTTCTCTGAATTCGCCAAAGTGTTGATCACAATTCTTCTAAATTTCAGTGCTTGGAACGCCACTTCAGCCATAGCACTAAGCTGAGCATAATTTCTCTGAAGTTTAGTGCCTGGTGCACCACGTCTCCCAGTTCACTAGGCCAAGTTTTTCTCGAATTCTTCTTTCTTCACACCTTGCACCTTTTTTGAGTATTTTTCCTTGTGTTACCTACAAAAATCATCTAGATAGATCTATTATATCTTTCCACAAACACTTTCATGAATTCTTGCATTTTATAAGGATAATCTTCTCAGAACATGATGAATGATGGGTAAAATATGACAAACGGACATAAAAATACGCCCAAGATCACCACCCCACACTTAGACCATTGTTCATCCTCGAACAATCCCTACTTTAATTTAACGAAACTTCCTACCACACCACTTATCACCTCTACCAATTCTCACGCATCTAGAACAGAACATATGAATTAAAGATTCATCAATTTATAAACGATCCACAACATATACACAAGGAAGTTCTTCTCATTTGAAACTACATACTTTTTATAAATGACTCTTCTTTTTTAAAATTGGACTAACATGATTAAGTATGAATAATGTGACACATAGTACACCGACTCTGACCATCTTGTGCCCTTACTTATTTAGTGATGTTCCTTCTCTCATATTATCAATGCAAGAACTTTGAATATAAATCAACAAGGCACACTCACTCTCACAAATGATGTTTCATACATATGCAACATACCATAGGCTTGCCTCTCATGTATAGTTAGATCACTTAATTAATTCAAAAAGACTAAGATCATAAAGACTTTTTCTAATTGTAATGTCGACTAAGTGATGGGTAGGAATGAGTTTCTCAATAGTGGCTACCAATCCTAAGCATTTTAAGACATCTTTTCACTTCATCCTTCTTTTTCACCATCTGTCTTTACTGCTTACCCTTTCTTTCACTAATCCCCCTTTCTTCTCTCATGCCTCTTTTACACTACTTGGCTGCTAGTTTCTCCTTGTAAGATCAACCAAAATAATCAATCATTAAGAATCTCTTCTTTATGTTCTAGCAGCCAGTAGACATTTTATTCCATGAGCACCCTTCTTTCCTATTTTCTTATCTTTTCATCCATAATTTTTCTTTCCTTTCCATTAACATTGTTAAACTAATGGACCTTTACTTTCAAATATCAAAGTGCCTAAGAATACTTTGGATCAATAAATCCGAGGTCTCACAAAAAAAGAATTAAGCTACTTTTGTGGCTAAGAAAGAATAAGGCTTATGGCTCAAAGGGGGTTAACTAAGGAGAATGTGCCAGGAAGGTAAAACAAAACATGGAAAAACATGGCTTTTTCAAAGAAATGTCTTGATCATTACCTAACTCCATAGAAACTAGCTATCCTACATACACTAAGGCAAGTTCTAGATACTACAATATGTACAAACAAGACAATTTAGCTCACCTCTCGTGGCAATAAAGAGTCTAGTTGGTTTCCTACAGCTACACATTCACACAATTAAATTGAATGACATTTTTCATTATTAAGCCCTTAAAGTGTCTCTAGTGAAGTTAAAGAGCTTTATGTGTCTCTCATGAAATCCACACTTATGCATTCAAGACGATCACTTCATTGATTTCTAGAATAGCCGCTGAGTAGAATGACAAAGAGCACACAAGTGAATGATCTAAGACATAATCCTAAAAAAATGTGAGTAATTTTCCTTAAGACGGTCTTCATCCATCCATCATTTCGAAAGGTCACTACACCTTATAAGAAAAATTAAAACTACTCCTCAAAATAAAAAATTTACTTGATTCAAAGGTCTCCCCTTCTATTCTCTAACCAATGGATTCAAGCGTCTTTGAATTCCTATTTTATATTTACCTTTAACCCTTTCGGTTCTCCTTCTCAAGTTCAACCAAAATCCAATAAATTTACTTGCAAGGTGATCAATCAAGTAAATAAGAAATTATAACATGTAAATATAAAAAACCATTAAAGAAGAATTGAAACTAGCATAAATCAGTCTTTCAAACCTCAACCACCTACCCTGGACAATACCCTAGAGTATGAGTTTAGCCACTCATAGATAAGTGGAAAAACAAAGACTTAATCATCATCATTCAAAGTAAAATGATAAAGAAGAGAAGAAACCTAAGTAGAAACTTTTCTCTCCTTCCAAGCTGCATTACAACCCTCAACAAATGAGATACGTAATTTAAAAGTGATCCAAAGATTGCCTAACAAATGACCTAGATGCTATATTTATATGTGAGCCTTCAAATGACGCTTTTTCCCTCAGGTACTTGGCTTTAAAATTAGCAAATTCTATCTCGGAATAGGCCTGGCGTGTCGCCCCCTCCATAGCCCCAAGTTAGGCTCAAGTTTCCTCTTAAGTTTAGCTTCGGGCGCCCAGCCCCATCCATACCACCAAGTTGTTAGCCAAATTTCAACACTTTTGGATCATCCGGGCACCCCACGCCACTCATAGCCCCCAAGTGTTAGTCAAAGTTCTTGCCTCTAGAACCTCTCTGGCGCCTAGCCCCATCCATAGCACCAGAATTTTGAGAATTTCTTTGAGTCTGAAATGCTCTGAGGCTCCGCGCCTCTCATCTCGCCAAGGTATTGAATGAAACATCTTATGAAGTTTGGCACCTAGCGCCCGGTGCCAGCCATATCCCCAACGGTGATGCACAATTCTCTAAAGTTAGGGACCTGGCGCCTAGCGCCAACCATTGCCCCAGGTCCTTCTTCCCACACTCTTAAATCTTCACACCTTGGACTAATTTGGGTCATTTTTTCTTAGTTTCCTGCTCAAAATATCTAAAATCATTTGTTAGATTACAAAACACACAAATACATGAATTTGTACATTTCATAAGGATTATTGTCACGCCCCGCCTTGGGGGGTATGACTGGCACCTGGTGCCCTAGTAGGACCTGGACTGCTAACTGGTGAGCCTAAGCACATCTGGTGCCTGG
>JACEIK010000844.1:0-18667 GCA_018107945.1 Datura stramonium
GCAGCGTGACACGCTGCCAACGCGGCATGAAGGCTGCCTAGGGTCGATTTTTGGCAATTTCCAGAGAGCCTTCGCGTTACCTCCGTGTCACGGAGGTAGTGCTCTGCGATACACTCCGTGACACGGAGCCGTTCCATGACAGGCTAAATTATGCACGTTTTCCATTTACTATAAATCTTGCAGATTTCCTTCTCAGATTCTCAAGACTCTTCCAAGGAATTCTCCTCCAGGTATGTGGTATTTCAACAAGGGAACAACTCTTCCCTTGTGCCCCAAAACTCTTACAAAAGCCCTATCAATTCTAGTTCTCTAAAGGTCAAAGCTAGGGTTGTTCTTCAGTTAGATTATGAATCTTCCTTCTTGTCATGATTCTTGTGAAATCTTGAAGGATATTACTAGCTATGATTTATGTTGATATCTTTTCCATGAAATATATGTTTTAGCCCTAATCTTGAAATAAAATTGAAAGAGTCTTGCATAATTTTCCAGATACGAATGTTGCTTGATTCTGATAGTTCTTTTAATCACCATGATAGTATAGTTATGTGAACAATTGTTAGCTTATTGCTTGTTCAGTCTCAGTCAGTACTTAGCTCTCTCAGCTATTTACAGAAATGTCATCTGATCAGTTTGGATACATTTAGTCTCTTGAGGAGTTCAGTAAAATTCCGTAGTCTCAGTCATCAGATTGTTCTTTAGATAGTTACGACGCTTTTAGATAAAGCAGCTCTGGCCGGTCTTAGAATACTTATCTTTCAGTTATCAGGTCCTTCAGACTCTCAGGGTACTTCTAGATAAGTATTCCTGACTTAAGTCTTTGGACATCAGGTTCGAGCTTTCAGCCTAGCAGTTATAGTTAGGATTTCCAGTGGGAGTAGGACTTAGCACCGAGCTAGCCGGGGTTCAGTGCACCCAGGTTTCCAGAACTCCGTTGCCACCATAGGTTATAGCCCGAACAGGCCCCAGAAAGTGATCACCTAGCTCAACCACTATACCCTGGAAAGGTATAGTGGGTTCTCACCGATGGGGTGTATACATTAGACTCCACATATAGCTCGCATGGTTATATGTCGGTTACAGACTCTCCTACCTGTCAGTATAGTTCAGTTCAGTATAGTCTTAGTTTCAGTTCAGCTTAGTTTATTCAGATTACAGTATATAACTATGATCATCAGTCAGTACCTATATTACACTATTACAATTCCTGAAAGTCCATGAGAAGAACTATCCAACTCATGACCTCGAGTTGGCACCAGTAGTATTTGCCTTGAAGATTTGGAGACACTATCTATATGGGGTCAACATGGATGTGTTTACGACCCACAAAAGCCTACAATACATGTTTACCCAAAAGGATCTGAATCTACGTCAGAGGAGGTTATGTATTCGTCAACTCGTCAGTCGGTAGAGGCTTGCTAGACATAGTATGTTTCAGTTTCAGATTGTTGTTATGTATTCAGATATTTGATGTTATCAGATTTTTAGACTTCTGATATTTCATATATGTTAGACTCCCCCATTATTATGTTGAGTTTAGATGTCATGTCATGCCATGGGTTGACTTGGAGCTTCTCGAGGTTCTTTGTCCCATGTCTCAATTCGGGCCTATGTTTTGGTCGTGACAAAACCATCAGTAATAGCTGGCTAAACCCAAAAAACTCCGAAAATTTGATGGAGAAGTGGGTCTTGGCCAATCTTTTACCGCTGATATCTTTTGAGGATCCACTTGAATACCCTCACCCAAGAACACATGATCGAATTCACACTTATTAAATTTAGCGAACAACTGCGGTCTCTAATAGCTTGCAACAGTATCCTCAGGTGGTTAGCATGATCCTCTTTATTCCTAGGGTATACCAATATATCGTCTATGAACACAATAACGAACAGGTCCATATACTACTTAAACACCCTGTTCATCAAGTTCATAAAAGCTGCAAGAGCATTAGTTAGTCCAAAGGACATAACCACAAATTCATAGTGACCATACCGAGTTCTGAAGGCTGTTTTCGATATGTCACATTCTCTGACCTTAAGCTGATAATATCCTGACCTGAGATCTACCTTGGAGAAACAACTTTCTCCCTGAAGTTGGTCGAACAAGTCACCAATCCTGGGTAGAGGATACTTGTTCTTGATTATGACCTTGTTTTGCTGACGGTAGTTGAGCACATCCTGAGTGTACCGTCTTTTTTTCCCACGAACAACATTGGAGCACCCCACGAGGAGATGTTAGGTCTGACAAAGCTCTTATCTAAAGGTCTTTCAACTGTTCCTTTAACTCCTTAAGCTTAGCTGGAGCCATTCTGTAAGGAGGAATAGAGACGAGCTGGATGTCTGGAAGAAGGTCTATGCCAAAGTCTATTTCCCACTCGGGAGGGACTCTGGGAAGATCTTAAGGAAAGATATCAGGAAATTTGCTAACAACTGGAATTGACTGAATAATCGGGGTCTTGGAACTGGAATCTCTAACCCTAACTATATGATATATGTACCACTTCGAGATCATTTTCCTGGCCTTAAGGTAGGAAATAAACCGACCCTTAAGAACTGAGCACTACCCTTTCATTCTAAGGCTGGCTTGTTAGGAAACTAAAACCTGACGACTTTTATTCTACAATAACTGTGGCATAATAGGAATGTAACCAATCCATGCGAAGAATAAGATTGAGGTCGACCATGTAAAGCTCTACTAGATCAACTGGGATAACTTTACTCAACAGTGAGACTGGGCAATTCCTATACACTCGACTAGCCCTAACTGACTCACCAATTGGGGTAGAAACTAAGAACGGTTCTGAGAGGATTTCTGGACTAATAGAACACTGAACGGAAATATATGGAGTCACGAAGGAAAGTGTGGCTCCTGTATCTAACAAAGCATATATATCAATGTGGAAAAGGCGCAACATAGTCGTAACCACATTAGGTGAGTTCTCCTGACCCTGACGAGAAGACAAAGCATAAAATGGTTTTGGCACTAGTTGCCACCCGTACTTGAAGTAGTACCCTGGTGAGATGAATGACCTGCTATGGCTGCTGAGGTAGTATACTAAGTCCTTCCCCGTCTTGCTGACGGACAATCTCTCATCTGTGACCCAACTGGCCACATCCAAAGCAACCATCCTTGCCCATGCGACACTCACCTAGATGGTTCTTGCCACATTTAGGACAAGTTGTAAATGAGCGGCTGCTGGAGATATGACCCTAGGACTGGGATCTTGATGATCCACCCTTTTGGTCCTTGCGGGATCAGAAAGAAGGGGCACTATCTGATGAGGGTACTGGAGGTCTCTGTTGCTGCTGCTGTAGGTGACTACCACTGACTGATCTCTGCTGGCCATACTCAAACTGGCCTTTCCTTGCCCGTTTGTTCTCCCTCTCAATCTCCTTCAACTTCTTCACCTCTATCTGTTGTGCATGAATGATGAGGCTAGAGAGGTAGATGTCCTTGATAAGCATCATAGTTCTTCATTCCTTAAGCACCAAATCATAAATTCCAGTAACGAATTTAAGCATACGAGCTCTCGGCTCAACGACTATTTTCGGAGCATATCTCGACAGCCAAGTGAATTCCAATGCATACTCCTCTGTGGTCATATTTTTCTACCTAAGGTTCATGAATTCTACTACCTTAGCTTCTCTCAACTCTCGAGGAAAGTACCTGTCCAGGAATGCTGTAGCGAACTCATCCAATTCCACCAAACCTGCACCATTCGGTCTTCCCTCCTTCCACTGCTTGAGCCAAATTTGAGACACCCCTTTCAACTGGTAGGCAACCATATCGGCACTCTCTGTAGAGGTGAAACCCACGATTTGGGTAATTTTTTGTACCTTATCAACAAACTCTTGTGGATCCTTATCAACCTTACACCAGTGAAATGCCGTAGGGTTCTATCACGCTCCACCTTGGGAGGCATGACTGACACCTAATGCCACACTGGGACCTTGGTTGACCTGGCTGGGCATATGCATCTCTGGTGCCTGTCAGCAACTTAAAATAAAGAAAACAAACAACTATATCTCGGCTGTAAATAGAGTCTCGGGCCGACATGGCCACGCTGCAAGCCTGTAAAAGAAAACAGCTAACCCAACCAATATAACAATAAAGGGATTCTATGCAGGCCAACAAGACCACTATGTTGTCTAGTCATAACTGAAGGAAACCAGGTAGTCATATTCATACTATAGCCGACAAGGCTACTAACTAAAAGCTACCCTAGGCCCCACACGGCCAACACACAAAATATAACATACATAGGCCCCACACGGCCAACAATAACCAACAACTAAAAACTGTAGCCCACAAGCCTCTAAGAGTGGAATAGTAGTCGGGGCAGGGGCCCGACCTACCCAAAAGCTGTACAACAAAAAGAACAAACCTTTCTAACACCAACTCTGGAGAAAAGGAGCTGACTGAACTGCTATCCCTGGCTGATAGCTAAGAAGGTCCTGAACCACGTCTATCCGCACCTGCAGGCAAATATGCAGTTCCCCATAGATGGGCTTCAGTATAATATGTACCATATATGTAAGGCAGTAATGAAAATGACTTAATAGAAATGATAAAAGAACTGAAAGTAATCAACAAGAAGGGTAAGAATTATCACCTGAGTAGCCTCATAACCTGAAGTATAACTAACAAATAAGGATACAAACAAGAACCTTACCTAGCCCCATAAGCCTAGAAGGTATAACCAGCACAGAATAACCTCCATGGGCCCCCATAAGCCCTGCAAGTACAATTCAATCTATTTACCCCAAGTATGGTCAGTATGATTCAACGGGTAACTATAGCCAACCTACTTGGCCTCTAGGTCTACAATTGAGCCCGTTGGGCTCCTGTAGCTGTGTTTGAGCCCTTTAGGCTCCTGTGACTGCACCCTGGGCACACTATCTGGATCTCATGTTGTCATCAGCTTCCCAGGTCATCTCTTCTCTATTCTTACTTCTCCACAGCACCTTAACAGAAGTGACATCTTTGGTTCTCAGCCTATGAACCTTCCGATCTAATATGGCCACTGGAACCTCTTCGTAGGCCAACTCCTCAGTAATTTGGACATCCTCAATTGGCACAACTCGGGATGGGTCCCCCATACACTTCCGCAACATCGATACATGGAAGACCACGTGAATAGTCTCTAACTGTGGAGGCAGAGCTAACTAGTATGCCACCTAGCCTATTCTTCGAAGGATTTGATATGGCCCAATAATCCTCGGGCTAAGCTTGCCCTTTTTACCAAACCTCATTACGCCCTTCATTGGAGAAACTTTCATAAATACCCAGTCGTCTACATTAAATTCTAGGTTTCTACGTCGCACATCAGAGTAAGATTTCTGGCGGCTCTGAGCCATTAGAAAACATTCTCTGAGAAGCTTTACTTTCTTCTCTGACTGGTGGATTATATCTAGTCCAACTAATGCTGATTCTCCTACCTCGAACCAACCAACAGGAGACCTGCACTTCCGCCCATATAAGGCTTAATAAGGTGCCATCTGGATTTCCGAATGGTAACTGTTATTGTAAGAAAATTCGATAAGGGGTAAATGCTCGTCCCAACTGTCTTCAAGGTCTAACACACACGCTTGCAACATGTCCTCAAGTGTCTGAATTGTATGTTCTGCCTGTCCGTATGTCTGAGGATGGAATGTTGTACTCAGGTTGACCTGCATTCTCAAGCCTCTCTGAAATGACTGCCAGAATCTAGCTGTGAATTGTGCTCCTCTGTCAGAAATGATCGATACTGGGACACCATGCAATCGAACTATTTCTCTAATATACAATTCAGCATAATCCTCGGCTGAGAAGGTAGTCTTGACGGGCAGAAAGTGAGCTGACTTCGTCAATCTATCGACAATCACCCAGATGAAATCAAATATGCGTATGATACGGGGTAATCCTGTCACAAAATCCACATTAATTGCCTCCCATTTCCACCTAGGCATTGCTATTTCCTGTGTCAATCCGCTGGGTTTTTGATGTTCAACCTTTACCTACTGGTAGTTAGGGCATCGTGCTACAAATTCTGCTACCCTTTTTCATTCCCGACCACCAGTAAATTTCTTTATGTCATGATAATCTTTGTTGAACCTGGGTGAAGAGAATAACGGGAATAATGTACCTCTGCCATGATTTGCTGGTGAAGTCCTGTCATATCTGGAACACAGAGGCGACCCCTACATCTCAAGACCCCATCCTCAGTTACTTCAAAAGATGATACTTTCCCATATTGTACCTTATCCCTGAGCTGTGCTAAATGAGGATATTCATACTGCGGTTCTTTTACCTCCACTACCAGGGATGATACTGCTGTATTATGAATTATAGCCCCATTGTCTCCCGAGTCCACTATTCGAACGGCTAAGCTGGCTAACTGGTGTAATTCTCAGGCCAGTTCCAGCTGTTCGGGTTTCAAATATTCCAGACTCCCCATAGATCTACGACTAAGGGCATCTGCTACAATGTTGGCATTTCCTGGATGATACAAAATATTCACGTCGTAATCTTTCAATAGTTCTAACCAGCGACGCTGTCGTAGATTCAACTCTTTTTGAGTGAAAATGTACTGGAGGCTCTTATAATCAGTAAAAATGTCCACGTGCACCCCATACAGGTAATGTCTCCAGATCTTTAAGGCATGAACTACTGCCGCTAGCTCTAGGTCGTGAGTGGGATAGTTCTTTTCATGTTTCCTCAACTGCCTCGAAGCATAAGTAATTACCTTATTGTGTTGCATCAGAACACACCCTAACCCAACACCTAAAGCATCATAATACACTGCATAACCCTCCGAACCTTCTGACAAAGCTAGTACTGGCGCTGATTTCAATTTGTTCTTCAGCTCTTGGAAACTCTACTCACACGCTTCAGTCCAGTGAAATTTAGCTTCTTTCTGAGTTAACTTGATCAACGACGCTGATAAGGTAGAAAACCCCTCTACAAACCTCCTGTAATACCCAGTCAACCCCAGAAAACTATGTACCTCAGTGGGAGTCATGGGTCTGGGCCAGGTGTTATGAAGTATTAAAGTGCTTAGGAATATTCGTTAAAGATTAGTTACTATCTTAACCACATAGTTCCTACCCGTCCCTTAGCCTACATTACAACCATCTTAAGTCCTAAATGATCTTAAATTTGATGTTCTATATTAGTGGAGTATTTACACTAAGGGAAAGCCTATGGGTCATCTTTTGCATGCATGTTGAGTTCGTTCAGAGTGATGAAATTTTTTTTCATTTATGTCCAAGTTAAAATTGTTATATATCATGTGAGTGAAAGGGCATCTCTCCAAATAGCAAGGGGCACATAATGGTGATATTTTGGTGTATCTTTTATTGCTAAATTATATACATTCATTTGGCCCAAATATGTCTTGTTGAGTTAGTTTTAGAAGCTAACTGATTTCGACTTATGACCTTTGAATGTTGATCTTACATGCATATTGAGTGGATTGTTAAAGCTTGATTGAATTGTCTAATGAACCTGAGTATAAGTAGAAATGTTCTTAAGGTGAATTCTATGGCTGAAACTTGAGTGGGAAAGTAGTAGATTGTTCGGGGATAAACAATGTTTTAGTGTGGGGTGGTGATGTTAGGAGTATTTATGCACTTATTTGCCATATTTTACCCATACTTAGCTATGTTTTGAGAACAAATAATGTGTGATTTCTTTAATTTTATATGATATTTGTGAAAAAGAGCTAACACACATGATTAGATATTTGCAGGGGTAAAAGTAACGGGTTTTGACTTATTTGGAGCTTAAAAGAATAAGTGTTTCCAAGTCGAACTTAAAAGGAGAAAGTGCCATAGCAAAATAGAGGTTGGCATTGCATAGCCACATCTGGGCACTAGCCTGCGCGACGCGCAGGGCACATTGGAGCAAATAAAGGCGTGATGCGTACCAAGATCTGCCGACTCAAAGCTGCAAATTTCAATTTTAGTCCAAGTAGGAACAAATGCAGATTTATTATACTACTATATATACCCCCTCTTAGAATATTTTTGATGTCAAAAATTAGTCCAATCAATTGTTAAAGTTGAATTCACCACTTATTCCTTGATTATTATTGTTATAAGTGTGGAAAACATCATTCCATACAATTTTTGGAAGAAATACATCAAGTTCTTGTGATTCTAGTTAGCTCTCATGTTTGTCAAGCAATTACATATTATTGTAAGTACTTCATTGTGACTTCTTATAAATCTTATGTTATTATTTCTTCAAGCATGAGCAGTTAATTTCTTTAGCTAGGGTTGTGGGAACCATAATGGATTAATTGGAAGTAGGCAAAATAAAAATAGTGATTCTTAAATGGTGAATTGAGTAGATTGTTAATTTATTTTAATTAGTTTTGGCAGTTGCAAATGTTGAAATGTGCATGTATCATCAACTTGCTCGACCAAAGAGGTTGAAGTTAGGAAAAGAGAATAATGATAAAAATTTGAGGCTGACAACCCTTATCTAACTAACTTGAGCTCTAATCGAGGATAGTTAATCCAAGACATATGAAGAGGGAAAAACATGAACACCTAAAGTCCAAGAGGATTAGAGTGAAATTCGTCTATATAGGCCGAGAGACGTTAGATGAACTTAATCGTTAGTCTTATACAAAATTTACCAGGATAGATCACTAATAAAATAAGCCTATTACATTATGAAATCATGAGAAACACAGTCCTAGTTTATTCTCATAAATTTGATAACAACAAAATCTTTGCTTAAAGATACTTTCTCTTTTATTGCAACTTCCCTTTCAAAATATTGACTATCAGTTGATTTAATCACCATTAACATATTATTTTTAACTTATTCCATATGGGATCGACCCCAACCTAGTTGGTTTACTATATTTTACAATGACCGTTTTATACTTTATTGCGAGGTATAATTTGGGTGTGATCAGCCACCAGACTACGACATTGATTTCTACATAGACTTAGACCCAAGGATCCGACCTATTTCCATAAATCCATATAGAATGGCACCAGCTAAGTTGCGGGAGCTAAAAGAATAGTTGCATCAATTGCTTAGTAACTGGTTCATTCATTCGAGTATCTCTATGTGGGTGCTCCGGTGTTATTTATGAAGAAGAAAGATAGTAGCATGCTGATGTGCATTGACTACCATCAATTGAATAAGGTCACCATTCAAAATAAATATCCCCTTTCCTGGATAGACGATCTGTTTGATCAGCTCTATGGTGCGGCAGTGTTCTCTAAGATTGATTTGAGGTCAGGTTACAATCAATTGAAAATCCATACTTAGTACATTCCGAAAATAGTCTTTCGGACTAGGTATGAGCACTATGAATTCTTGGTTATGTCATTCAAACTCACTAATGCTCTAGCTGCTTTCATGATCTTGAAGAATGGTATTTTCAAATCTTATCTGGATTCCTTCATGATCATTTTTATTGATGATATTCTAGTGTATTCAAAGACTAAGCAGGAACATGAGGATCATTTGAGGATTGTGTTGAGGCTGCTACGGGAGAAATAGTTGTATTCGAAGTTTTCAAATGTGAATTCTGGTTGGAATCAATATCTTTTTTGGGACACGTAGTCTCTCAAGAAGGAATTATGGTGGACCCACAGAAGGTGAAATCAAAATTGGGCTAGGCCCATGACGATGATAGAGGTTCATAGTTTTATAGGGTTAGCTAGTTACTATCGTTGGTTTATGAAGGGTTTTACGGCCACTTCCTCTCAGCTGACATGACTTACTTGGAAGGATATACTTTTCCAGTGGTTAAATGAATGTGAATAGAGCTTCCAAAAGCTTAAGACCCTGTTGACCAGAAGCCCCTATTCTGATGCTACCGCTGGAATGTAAAGACTTTGTGGTTTATTTTGATGCCTCACAGTCTGGTTTAGGTGTCGTGTTAATACAAAAAAAAATAGGTCATTGTGTATGCTTCCAGGCAGCTGAAAGTGCACGAGAAGAACTACCCTATGCATGACTTGGAGTTGGCAGGGCTACTATTTGCTTTGAAAATCTGGAGGCATTACTTGTATAGGGCTTTGTTGTGAGGTGTTCACTGATCATTGTAGCCTGCGGCATATATTCACCAAAAAGGATCTTAACCTGAGACAGCAAAGATGGATTGAACTGCTCAACGGCTATGATGTCACGATCCTATATCATTTGAAAAAAGCTAATGTGGTGGCAGATTCTTTGAGTAGGAAAGCTATAAGTATGGGGAGTTTGACTTGCTTAGAGTCTACCTAGCGTCCGATGGCTAAGGAAGTTAAGACATTGGCCAACAGTTTGGTGAGGCTTACGTTGTCGGAGTCCGGTTGAGTATTAGTCAGCGTGGAGGATAGATCATTATTTTTAGACGAGGTTAAGTCAAGATAGTTTGAAGATGTAAAGCTGAGTAATATCTATGATCAAGTCCTGGGAGGGAGGCCAAAAAAGCGGTAGTAGGTGATAAAGGGGTCATGAGGATAAGGGGGCAGATATGTGTTCCCAGATTAGTGATCTCATCAAGACCATATTGTCAGAGGCTCACAGTTCGAGGTACTTTATACATCCCGGAGCCGCTAAGATATATCATGACCAGAGGAAACACTATTAGTGGATCAGGATAAAAAGAAACATCGTGGAGCATGTTTCCCAATGCCTAAATTGCCAACAAGTGAGAGTGCTCTAGAGGAGAGCCTGGGGGAGTGCTCCATAGGATACCCATCCTATAGTGAAAGTGGGAGAGGATAGAATGGACTTCGTGGTTGGTCTTCTGAAGACCTTAGGAAAGTTTGACTCAATCTGGATCATCATTGACAAACTGACTAAGACTGCCCATTTCTTGCCAATTCAGGTGACTTACAATGTAGAAAAGTTAGCCAAACTGTATGTCAAGGAAGTGGTTTGATTGTATGGGGTGCTAGTCTCAATCATCTCCTATAGAGGTATACAGCTTACTTCTAACATTTGGAGAACCTTGCATGCTGAATTGGGTACTAGGCTGGACTTAAGCATAGCGTTCCACCCATAGACGGATGGACAGTCAGAGAGAACGATCCAGGTGTTGGAGGATATGCTCCGGACTTGTTTGATAAAGTTTGGGGGCCATTGGGACAGGTTCTTACCCTTGGCAAAATTTGTATATAACAATAGCTATCACTCAAGCATCGACATAGCGTTATTTGAGACATTGTATGGAAGGAAATGTAGATCCCCTATCGCCTGGTTTGATTCATTTGAGATAAGGCCATGGGATACTAGTTTGTTGAAGGAATCCTTAGAGAAGGTCAGGGTAATTTAAGAAAAGATCTTGGCAGCTCAAAGTAGACAAATGCAGTATGCTGACTGGAAGGTTAGAGATAAGGAGTTTATGGTGGGAGAGCAGGTTTTCCTTAAGGTTTCACCGATGAAGGGTGTGATGCGATTTGAAAAAGGGGACAAACTCAGCCCGAGATACATTGGGCCACTTGAGGTTCTTCGACATATGGGGGAGGTGGCCTACAAATTGGACTTTCCACCAGTTTTATCTGGAGTTCAACCTATATTTCATGTGTCCATGCTGAAGAAATATCAAGGGGGTGGTACTTACATTATCCGATGGGATTCGGAGCTACTTGACAAAAATTTGTCTTATGAAGAGGAGCCAGTAGCTATATTAGATAGAGAGGTCCGCAAGTTGAGATCAAAAGAGATCATGATGGTAAAGGTATGGTAGAAGAACTATCCCGTGGAGGAGGCCACTTGGGAGACCAAAGCAGACTTGCGAAACAAATATCCTCAACTTTTCATCTAGTTACTTTCTATCTTTTTATTCCCTTTTGACCATTTGGGGAAGAATGGTGTTTTAATTAGTATTTGATGTAACGATTTGTTCGTTGTTTTTGGGTGATTAAGACCTTAGCATCTTTTTTCTCTTAAGTACATGATAGAAATTTTAGGATAGTTTGATTAAAGACTTGTGTTTTCGGGGATAGAAAATATGCAGGACTTTTTGACTTATTGGTTAGCGGGGACTACTATAGCACTGGGAGAACCGTTGTAGCGATATATGATGGGTCGGAGGTCCACTGTAGCGGTGGCATGAAAACCATCAGGACCACCATGGCGAGACTCTGGTCGCTATAGCAGGTCCACTGAGCAGACAACAGGAGACAATGTGATGGTTTAAGTCAAAATTTCAGAGTTTTCACCCCATTATTCAAAGGCACTAACCTCGAGAGTAGAAGGGAGAATTTTCTTAAGGCAAAGCAGTTTCTCCTTCCCAAAGTAAGATTTCTAGTTATTTCTTTCCCTCATTCTATTCCCTAACACCCTAGAATCAAAGGGTAGTCTCTAATGGTGAGTTCCTAGATAAGAACCCTAGGATTGTGAAAAGTAGGGCTCGGGTTATGAGAATGATTGAGTGTGGATTCCAAGCCTAAAATTGGGTAATGGACACTTCCTAGGGGAATGGACACTTCCTAGGGGAATATGAGGGTATGTATCCAATTGTGGGGTACTTTGAGACCCGAATTCTAGTAAAGTTGAGACCTTTAGCATATTTAACTGCTTGGAATGGGTTTAAGTAGTAGAAACTCTATGAAATAGGTATGAATGACCTATGTAGGGATAGAATATGATAAATTGACTTTAGGATATTAAATTTGACCGTGATATAGGGTAGAATGGGGTAGAATCAAATTTCTAGGCCCCGATGAAGAGTGAGATAATTAAACATTGGTTATTTACTTGTGTTTAAACTTTGAACGTTCATAGGCGCTAAGAAAAGGCAAAACTCCTGCAGAGTAGCTATATTCTCCAGTTCTGCAATCGAGGTAGGTTATGGTTTACGATGAGTTAGACTTTTTATAATAATTTGTATCTATGTGGTTTGACAATGTGCTTATTTGTTCTTCTGACACTAATTAATGCTAGAGTGTGATGTGTTAGCTAGACTGGTAAAACAAACTTGAGATTATGGTTTTTAGAACTGATTATATAAATGTAAGGTGCCTTGTGATGTTAAATATGTTCTCTTAATTGTCTCATGAATGCTAAATGGTGGTGTGTGGAACCGAGAGAGTTAAGGTAATTTGATACCCCTGAATGGTCATGTGAATTGACTGATTGAAAGCACACAAAATAAGGGAATGAAAGTGGGTAATATGTTTATCCTGAGATGAGTGACTCGTGTCCGAGGGGAGCATGTGGACGAGAAAATAAGTAGGAGAGGGTACCACACCAGTACAGTACATGAATTTCTAGAGCCCCCTGCAAGTCATGATTGAAAGGGCAGAAATAAGACCCTCTAGCATGTGTGCACAGTGATATTCAACCTCGTAATCTAGGATCACGAAGTCCACTGGGAATATGAACCTGTCCACTTTAAGAAACACATCAAACAGGAACCCCACAGGCTTCTTCACAGTTCATACGGCCATCAGTAGCCGCATAGTAGTTAGTGTGGGGGTCCCAAGCCCAGTTGCTTAAACATAGCTAATGGCCTCAGATTGATGCTTACTCCAAAAGTCGCAAAGTGACCTTGCGAACTCAACATCACCAATAGTACATGGAATGGTGAAGGCACCTGGATCCGCCTTCTTCTGGGAAAGGACCCATGAGGCTATAAAGCTACAATGATGCACATTATCCACAGGCTCATAGCTCACGGACCTTTTCTTAGTAACAAGGTCCTTCATAAACTTGGCCTATCCCGGCATCTATTCCAATTCCTCAACCAATGGTATATTATTTATAGATAATTGTTTTAGCATGGACAGAAATTTCTGAAACTTACCATTCTCCGCCTTCTTCATTCTTTGAGGGAATGGTGGCAGTGGTCGTGGAATAGCCTTATAAATCTATGTAGCCCCTTGTTTCTCTACTTGTTCAGCCTCAGGATCCTTCTCAACAACAGAAGCCTTAATCAAATAAGCATCCTCATCATGCTCATGCTCAGAAACCTCTTCCGCATCATCAATTATGCTTTCTTTCTTCCTTTGAATCCCAAGTACAACCGGTAGAGGGGGATCAACAGTGGTATTTCCTCTCCTAGTCATCATAGCCATGCAGTGACCATCATTCTTCAGATTTTGGACTGTGTTTCTAGGTAGTGTACCTTTTTACGTAGGGTTCATGGATGCTGACAGTTGTTGCAGCTATTGTTCAATCTGCTTGATAGTTGTAGCATGTTACTCAACTCTCTAACCATGCTAGATATATCTCCACGGATGTCTTTCAGCTGATCATCTGTGGACCTAACCTTCTTTAGCATCTCAGCCATCATGTTCTCCAACTTTGACTGTCCAACCTCTCCCTCACATGCATTTGTAGGCACATACAATCCTACTTGGTCGTTGCGGTAACCGTCATTCCTTTTTCATTCTCCCTCACGCTCACGACCTCGGCTTCTGTCTCTGTAGCCATTCTAGTTTTAATTGTCTCTGTATTTTCTTCGACCTTGGTTTCTAGAACCTTGGCGGAAAGTGTCTTGTCCAGACCCTTGGGCGTTGGCTCAAAAACCCAACACCTAGTTGTCCAAGAAGTTTGCTGCCTCCTCAGAATCTAAGTGCTCTGGCCTTATTCCTGTCCCTGTATCCCCACTACATTAACATTTTTGGATCTATCGCCCATGATATGCTTCGTGAGAAGGTCGAATGATGTGTGCATATGGGCAAATTCCTGGTCACTTTCTTCCTCTTTCCTTCGTTGGTCTACAGTCAAACCAATGGCATATGTACCAGCCGCCACTTCTGCTTCCCGGGTGTGCCATGCTCTGTTCGTTTTTGTCACACTGTCTAGGATGGTGGTAGCTTGCTCCCAGGTATGGCTCATCAGTGCTCCTCCCGCCACTCTATCTACTACCTCTTTAGTACTATTATTCAATGATCTACAGAAAATCTCCAATAAACTGTCATCAAGAATTTTGTGGTTTGGGCACTTGGTCAGCTTCTTCTTGAATCTCAACTAGGTTTCATGAACTACCTCAGTATTCAGTTGTCGAAAATTATATAGTTCATCCTTAAGCTACAGCATCTTAGAGGGTGGAAAGAATCTCTCTAGAAAAGATTGTTTAAGCTCCCTCCAATTGGTAATGGAGTCGTTGGGCAACTCCAATAACCATAAAGTGGCCTCCCCAGACAGAGAGAAGGGGAAGAGTCTTAGCCTTATTGCGTCCAGGCTGACTCTGGGCAACCTGTACGCCTTGCATATTCCAACAATGTTCATTAAGTGCAGGTTGGCATCATCAGTTGCATGACCACTAAATACCCCTTTCATGTTCAATAATTGAATCATGGTGCTAGTGATGTCAAATTTTGCCCAGGCGGGCAAAGGTGGTGGTATAACAGCTCTGGTTGACCCAACTTCATCAATGTCCTAGTCATCCTCATCAAAGAATTGAGGGGCATATCTCTGGCCTCTGTTACCCCTTCCATGGCGACCAGCATTGACAACCTCATTGAGCATCATCGGCTTCCTAACCTGCAGCTTGCCAAGCTAGCTCAGCTTGCCTATCTTCTTCAGCAAGAAGGGCATCTCTCTGCTCTTAGTTCTCCAACCTTCATAGTGTTCTTTCAAGTTTGAGATCCAAAGGAATCAGGGGATTTCCACTCCGTCGATTACTTGGTATTCACCTAGTGACAACCTGTTGAAATCCAAAAATAAAAAGAAAACATAATTAAGAAAATAACCATCAAAAGTTAAATACAAGCAATTGATCTAGTCTTTTCCATATTTCCCAACAAAGGCGTCACTTTTTTATAACGCTCAAACTCACACTTCCTAGCAAAGTATGAAGAGGACGTTGTCCACAATGAATCCAACAAAGAGGTTGGGGTCGAACCCACAGGGAATAAGGTAAGATCTAGACTAATGCCAGTACTTAAACATGTTGATAAGTTATTTCCAAATTGGGGGGGGGTTTAAGAAAAACAATAGTAAAAAAGATCATAATTGTGATTGTTATCAAGATTTGAAAATAACTAGGGTAAGTGTTCCCCATGGGCTCATAACTACTTCAGGTATATACACGTGATCAATCCCAATGCTTACTTGTACAACTGATAACTAGGGTTCATCCAAACGACTGATTCGTCCCTATTGAATGACTATACTCAATCACCGTATCAAGTCTCATGAGCGATTTCTTTTTAACCGTTATCAATATATTTCAAATTAACTTTCCTGTGACCACAGCTCAAGTTATACAATGATCATAAAAATCAACGTTTTGTTGTAATTCTCTTTTCCTAATCTCTACTTCTCTAGGTTCAAGCAAGTAATGAATTCGGGCAAGTTCTAACGTTGTGAACCGTTAAGAAACATTTAAAGCTAAAGATAATACAATACAAGCATGTAGCATTGGTTTTAAATCACTTTGTGTAACCCTATTTCTTTAATCCACCATAGTTCTCACAATCCTAGTTGTGGAGGTTTTAGCCTCTCATGATTGTAAGATTGTAAGATTGTAATTAGCATTCATAGACAAACACATAATTAAATAATTACAACAATAATTGGAAGATAACCTGCTTCAAATATTGATGAACAAAATCAGGAAAAATTGAAAAAACCAAGTGTTGATTCTAAGAATTGCTCTCCAAAACTTGATTATAATTCACAAATAAAACTTCTCTCAGTGTAATCACACGTCTACAACCTTCTCTCTATGTTGTTCCACTAAAATAAAATATAAAAGTATTTATACAGACATCAGAAACCTTTTTGTAAGCAAACAGGGAAATTTCCATATCTGGCGCCAGCTCAACTTACGACTAATCATATGACCCGTAACAGGATTGTATGGGCCGTATCTGCCTCTCGTACATTCCTTGGCTGCTGCAAATTTGACTAAATGTTGGCAACTGGTATGACTCATACCACAATCCTACGAGTTGTACAATCCATTTGTGGCTTGGCCATGAGAACTTTGTCATCCTCTGAAGTTTTCTACGAGTGTTGTGGTACGCCTCGTACTTTCCTCCTACAACTCGTACTTGCTTGTTACATCTGGAGTTCTGCCAAGTCTTTAAGAATCAGTGAAGCTCTCCATGGCTCATGATATGGGTTGTAAGTAGATGTTACGATTCGTGGGTTCCACCCTTACCAAGAGACTGCTTTGTGCAAATTTTCTCTGAAGATTTTCATGACTACAATTACGGCTTATACCATCTTAGTACGGCTCGTACTGAGAGTCGTACTCTACCTTCACATTATTTCAGCCTTCTGAGTTTTTCCACGAGTCTCAGTACGACTCGTACAATCCAGGTACGGCTCATACTGAGATTGGTACTTAACTAATTTTCTGCACTTTTATGCATCTTTTGCACATTTTTGCTCCAACACCTACTTTCCCTGAAAATAAAGTAAAAGCACCTCATATCTATATAAACATACCTAAGTTCATGCTATTTTCTCTGTTTTAAGCATCGAAAGTACTGTAAACTCGCAGCACATCAACACCCTCAACTTAATACTTATGCATGTTCTCAGGCAAAGAAAACAAAAAAAACTAAAAACAACGCTTAACTAGAAAATAAACCTAGGATACTACAGCCAAACCAATCAAAATTTTGCATCATAAACTCAAACAGCTTTTGACCCTTTTTCCAGTAAACCAAATCAGCATATGCACTTCAAGAAACCACAAACCATGATAAACAGGGATCAAGATATATCATCTAGATACTAGCAGATAGTCAAGTCATCACAAATGTTTCTCACACGGACAACTGGTAGAATCGAACACAAACCATGTACCCTCACAGCAAATAAAGTCCCCCACTCACATATATAGAAAAATATGAAATATGGGATTGAACAAGTAATACTCTCACCCTCACAAAGAAGTTTCAAATACTTCACATCGGATATCATAGGTTTTTTCTCTACTTCGGCTTTTCAGATGGTCAGGCTAGGATCACTATAGGACTTGATTCGGCTTGTAATGTAGGCTTTTGCGCTGGATACGGTAGATATAAAATCTTTTTAGTGACTAAACCCTCTTTAGCACTACATATACGTGGCTCCTTTTTTCACTTTTTTCACTCTTTTTGCTTTTTCCAACTTTTTCTTCCCTTTTCACCCTTTTATGCAATTGTATGGGTGTGGTGTGTTTTCTCGAATTTTCATTCATCTTTCTCTTTTTGTATCTTCTTTTTAAGTTTTTTCTTTTTTTTTCTTTTGTTTGGTCACACCACACTTCATTTTTAATTCTTCTTTGCTCTTTCTTTTTCACCTCCCCAAAATCTATACACCCCTACTCTAGCCACCCTTAACTTACGCATTACCTATGTTGAGGTTCACGATGTCCAAGGAGGGACCAGCGCCAAAACAGGTTCATTATAAAAAAAATGAGTACAGTTAATTGGTTAATCAAAGAAAAATGGTTCATTTAAGGCTCAAAATTGGGATCAAGGAAATCATATTATTTTGGTAGGGTAATTTAAGATAAAAATGAGTTAAACAAAAATGGCCTATGATCTTTTCCTAACCAACCATCCTAAAACATATGTAAAGACCAACCAGGCAAGTTCTAGATCCTCTACGTAGTATTGAACTAGGTATAGACCTCACTCACTCATGGTACATGTTTTGCATTTATTCTACCTATCCGGTTTATACGTGGCTAACAAGAACAACTCATGTTAATACACTAAATGACACAAAAAGATCCACAGAAATCATGTTTTGCAATCAACAACTACATAGCTAACCATCAAC
>JACEIK010000844.1:32805-68547 GCA_018107945.1 Datura stramonium
CATCAAGGAGGAAGTCCCACTATGCATCGACGTTGATAATTACCAACACGACCATAATCGATATATTTTACTCTGTACCCTCCATTATCATTTTCTTCAAATTTTTCATAGTGATTCCAAACAGATGATAGAAATTTAGGACCACGAAGAGGAGGCATGGTTAAACTTATTAACACAGAAGTACAAAAGGTATTAGACAAAGTAATTCAATGGTTAAAAATGAAAGAGACCAATCCACTAAAGAAAAATTAAAAATCAGAGAACTCTCAGGCCATAACAGAAGCAAAAGTCTACAAGCTCAAAATACCATTTATTCTTCTACAAGCAAAAACTTACAAACTCAATTAACTTACCAAAGTTTCATCTCTTAATAATCTACTATTCTACATGTCATCAATGCAAGGTTCTGATTCTTTTTCAAGTTTCTCCATATCTAAAAATAATCACATTAACAAGTCAAAGCTCAATCAACAAAAAAAAATTAAATAAATCATTCAGAATGTTACATCAATGCAAGGTTCTTTTCTTACCTTGTTCAAGTTGCTCGAGAAAATCTAAATCTTCCTCAATACTAATAGGTTATGATTCACTTCAAAGTCAATCTTGAAGGCACACTAGAGCTTGTACCAATTTAGGAGTTAATGAACTCCTAAATGAATCAAGAACAAGTCCTATGGTACTAAAATCACATTCAGATGCCACGCTTGAAATAGGAATAACTAACATATCTCGAGTCATCTCAGAAAGAAAGGGAAATCTAGGTAAGTTAACTTTCCACCAAAGCGATGTATTAAAATCTGCTTTTCCAATTTCAATATCTACTACAAGATACTTTTTCAATTCTGACTTATAATCTGCACCTCCACTTTCAGATGTATGTCTAAATAATTCCTCGTAGAAATCATCAAAATCTCCTATAAAGTATAGACCCTGAATTGGAAGTTTCCGCTTCTGTTGTAGAAAGTTGACCACCTTTATCTTTTGAATCAGTCTTTGCATACTCATTAATAATACTTTCATATACTTTAATACGTCATTTTATATAACTGATCCTTTGTTCCTAAATATCTTCTTAAGTACAAAACTAAGAGAACTAAATTTGTAGTGAGGATCCAAAACACATGACATGAAAAGCATCTTATTCATTTTTTCTGGACTACCTCAATATTTATCAAATTTCTCCTTCATCTTCTTTGCCATTGCACCCAAAACAGTATCTTTATTTAATATTAATTTGATGTAATATATTGTGATCTAGCTACCTTCAAAGTAAGCTTAAAAATATTTCAAGAAATTTTCAGTTCTGTTTGCACTATCTCAATCACTACTCAAAAATGTACCTGCTGGACTTCCATCTGCAATATCAACAAACTCAAGATGATGTGCCAAGTCAATATCACGATTGGCGTAATATGAAATTGCACACTCATATTCAATAGCCTTGTTCAACGTCAAGTAGGTGGAATTTCACCTTGTAGGAACATCCAAGCACAAAGATTTCATAATAAGATTTTCATCTTCACAACATTCCTGAAACTTCCTCCACCTAGCAGGAGACTACCTAATGTATCTCACCATTTGTCTAACTCGTTCAATAGACACAGTTGATTCTTTTATACCATCTTGAACAACAAAATTTATAATATGATTCATACACCTCACATGAAGGTGAGTACCACTCATAAGATTGGTCCCCTACTTAGTTAATTTCTTAGACAACTCATTTACAGTCAAATCATTTGAACTAGCATTTTTTTAATTAATTATGAGCTCACGACTCTTTTATTGATAAAAGCAACTATCTATATCACCACCCTAATGGGCCTGCAAAAAATTAAAAGAATACAAAACTATCCTTGTAATAACTCTATCAATACTTTCCAAAATCTATTCTCCTCCACTTTACTCATCTATCGGTCTATCTCCTAATCCTCAGCTTTTCTTTCGTAGCTTTCAACCATGGCGTTCTTCTTGTCTCTCGAGACCAAACTTCATCTTCTCTGGGTGATAAATCGTGTTTGTCACTCCCCGAGTCTACACTCTGGACGGGACACATCACTTGGAGTCACAAGTCCTATCATGCACTGGCATTCTGAGTAAACATAAATAGCGAAAGCTTCAAAATACTATTCTAAAGAATTTATGAAAATAAAGCTGAATCATAAAGTTTAAAATCATACTGGACGTCTGCTAAAAGTCTAAAAATCATGTCTATGTCTGAAAGTCATAACAATTGATGAGTTGCTGGGACAAGCCCCCAACTAACTCCAAGTCTAAATAAAAAAAATATAACTGAATGAAACAATCTTCGTCCTCGAAGGATGAGGACTCACCAACTAGAAAAGCGAGCGATCGGCTAGGGAGGCTGAGACTGAGATCCTGCAGTTGTATCATAAAATGATACAACATAAAAGTATGCATCAGTACTTTGAATGTACTAAGTAAGTGAGAGAAAACATACACAAGAATGAAATAACTGAACTGGAAAGACATGCAATGACAAACTGAGGCTACTGAACTAAATAACTGAAATAACTAAAATGGTCTAAAAGATCCTATTTGATGGTCAAAAAGCATGTTCTAAATCTGAAACATTGATCTGAACTGATCTGAATTTGGACTGAGTTAACTAGTGGGAGAGTCTACAGACAACATATAACCACGTGAGTTAGACGTGGAGTCCGGTGTATACACTCCATCGGTAGGACCCGATATACCTTGTTAGGGTATAAAGAGATGAACTGGGTAATCACAAGAGTCTGGGCCAACAGTCCAATAAAACTGTAACCTACGATGGCAACGTAGTTTTGAAAACCTGGGTGCGCTGGAACCCCGGTCCCCTCGATGCTAAGTCCTACTCCCACTGGATAGTCTAAGACTAAATACTAAGCTGATAACTCGAAACTAAGGCTAAATACTAGTCAGGTATACATATCTAAAAACACCCTGAAAGTCTTAATCGGACCAGATTTTGGAACTAGGATCTAAGACCAGTCAGAGCTGCTTATCTGGAAGCGTCGTAATCGTCTAAAGAACAAATTGTAAGTTGAAACTGGGGCCCTAAGGCTAGTCAGAGCTGCTGGTATAAAGTGTCATGACCTCCTAGTGGACAACTAAAAACGAAGTTCTAAATCTGATTCTAATAACTGGGAGATAATACTGACACCTTGGAAATTTCTGTAGTCAAACTGATCAGTTGACATTTCTGACTGATACTGAGAATTCTAATATTTTGGTTAATACTGAACTGACAATAATATGATTTTGTTTCAATGCTACTAACAACATGGGAATTCTCAACACTGATAAAATCGCGCAAAATTTTGATATTTAAACACTAGTGCAAAATTCAAGATTTTCTATGTTCAAGAACTAGGGCTAAATTTCACTTTGCAAGAATAAATATAATTTTAGTCATAAATTGGTGGAAAATATCTATAATCAACATGAAATAACATTTCACATGAATTAGACAAGGACTGGTTAAGAATTTCTTAACATTCGATAAATTTCAAGGCTAGAACCGATAAAGAAAATAGGAAAAACTTTTGGGTACACAAGGGAATAACTATTCTCTTGTTGAAATCCCACATACCTGGACAAGAATTCCCTGAAGAAGAAAACTTGGAGTTCTGCAACTGACTCTGAGCCCTAGTTCTTTCTTAAGAGAAATGACCTGGGTTTCCTTGATCGATATTCTGAGAGTTAAGTGGAGAATGAGGGAGAAAACCGTTCAATCCCTCTAATATCTCTGAAATTATACTTAAACCGACATAGTTTAGGGACTCAATAGGTGAAAAATTATAAAAATGACCCTGGAGTGAAAATCTGGAAACTGACCGGCGGGGACCCAATGGGTCACTCAACGAGTCGATGGTTGAGACCACGACTCGTTGGGACCAGTCGTTGGTTCTACTACCTGGTCCTGAATTCACTGGTTCTTGCAACGGTGAATACCACGACTCGTTGGACGAACCAACGGATCATTGGTTCTTCCCGTGGCCACTGGACAAGGAAACTGGCAGGCTAGGCAACGGGTGACATAACGACTCGTTGGTTGAACCCACAGGTCTTCGTGTCCAGTCGTTAGGTTCACTGGAACATTTTTTTCTGAAAAAGTCTAAGTGGACACAATGAGTCATTGTTTCCTCTCGTTATCACTGGAAGGAAATTTCAGGGACCTCACCTGACGACTCACACAACGGGTCGTTTCTGACAATGACTCGTTGGTTGAGTCGTGGGGTCCTGGTAAGAGTTTCTGAGCTAGGGAAGCCACGACAAGACAACTCGTTGTTTCTTACAGCAGATCATTCCTCGTCTCGTTAGTTCCCAAGTGACCAAGACCAACTCACCACGACTAACACAACGAGTCGTTGGAGTTGACCACGACTAGTTGTCTCAGTCATTATGAGATAATTTCTTTCTAGTTTTTTGCTTAATTTTTTTCTTGAAGTCTGAGTCTAGTCTAGAAAGTTTTTGGGTGTTACAGCATTCCTCTCTGTTCCAATGACGCGAGCTTATCTTACAGCTCTGAAGGGTGCTTTTTCTACTTTCTCTAACATTTGCAGTAGCCCTTTGTTTCTTATCCTCTTCTTCTCTGCTACATGTTCTAGATCCGGTGAAAATTAACAACTCAAGGTGGGTAAGTCTTGTTCTGTTTAGCGTTCTACTTCAATTTGACAGAGATGGAGAAAACCATGTCACTCCGATTCTCTCATTTTGAAGTATTCTATGTTTTGAACAAATCCTCTTGGTAGATCTGACTCAAGACCCTTGATTTTTGCTAGCTCCCTTTTGTTGTTGTAGTATCCTAAGTTAGGTTTAGTTTTGCAGCTTCCTAACTTAGACATGTGAATGTTGTTCTGTAACTCTTAACTGTGAGACCTCTCTGATGTATGTGGTGCACTTTTGATTGCCCGTGTTTTGATCCTGATGCTTGAAATTTGTGCTTTATCTATGTTAAGCACTCTTTTGTATTGTGTTGGTAGATGTTGAAACTGTGTATATGTCTCCCCACCCTCTTGAATGAATGCACTGTTTGCTAGGCTATCTGCCAATTGATTGGCCTCTCTGTATATATATTTAATCTCCATTGTTATATGCTGCATCATTTGCTTAATTTCATCTATCATGCACATATTATTTCCCATGGTACCATCCACTCTTTAATTGACATCTTATGTAGGCTTAGTGAGTCAGTCTCCAGAATGATATTATTTTTCTGAGTGGAAGTGCAGTATCTTAGAGCATTTCAAACTGTAGTAACTTCTGCCATCATGTTTATCATCACACCTACTTCCTTTACTTCTGCATATATTAGATTTCCACTAGCATCTCTGACACAGAAACCATATGCACTCCTACATGGATTACCCTTTGATGCCACATCAA
The DNA here is from genome assembly GCA_018107945.1 of Datura stramonium. Lineage (NCBI taxonomy): Eukaryota > Viridiplantae > Streptophyta > Magnoliopsida > Solanales > Solanaceae > Datura > Datura stramonium. Next base: position 38,197 of record JACEIK010000844.1, read on the forward strand.
TATTACACTTTATCCAGTCTTCTCTTGGTAGTTCCCATTTCACTATTTTATAATAAAACTGAGCTTTATAGCCCTGTAAATAGCTAACAATTCCTTCCCAATGATAAGGGATCTTAATCCATGGATATTTAAGTTTCATAAACTGATAAACAGTTTGTTGGCATGACTTAAACATTTGGATAAAATTCACCTCCTTATTATTCCTTCTTGCGTTTCTTCTCTTCCATAGCTCCCACATTATGATGGTTGGTACTGCTGTGTATAAGCTTCTTAATTTGGCAGGGGCTTGTATCTTCCACCAATGGGTGATGATTTGCTGCAAAATGCATATTCTCCATGTTAAATACCTGCACATGAAGCAAATTGCTTGCACAGTCTAAAGGCTATAGGAGCTCTTAGAAATAAATGAGTCATGGACTCCTGATCAAAAATCTCACAACAGTAGCATCTGGAGGCTATATTAATCTTTATCCGCTATAAATTGTCATATGTGGCAATTCTTTTCCTCCATACTCTCCACATGAAAAAACTTAGCTTGAATGGTAATTCTGTGTTCCAGATATATGCCCACCATTCTCCTTCTGTCCTTCTCCTCCTCAGGATCTCACAAGCAGATTTCACATTGAACCTCCCTGTAGCACTTCCCATCCACCAAGACTTATCCACCTACTCACAAATGATAGGACTTACATTCTCTATAATGTGATTGGTCATTTCCTCTGAAATTCTCCCACTTAACATTTGTTTATCCCAACTACCCTCTGTAATGAACCCTTTTACCTCCACCTCCTCTTTATTTATAGCAATGTCTTCAGTGTATCTTAAAGTACCCTGTTGTGTCTATTTATCATACCAAAAACTAGATGTTCCAACTTTTATTTGCCACCATATTTCATGTTTCACCTCCTCTCTCATTTGCAACATTCTTCTCCAAATATGAGATGCTCCTGTGCTTTTAGCTATGACTGGATGAGCCTTCTTGCAATATTTATTCCACAAATAGGTACCCCATAATTTGTGGATGTTCTAAACCATCATAACTTAGCACATAAGACCTTAGATATATCATGCAATGATCTAAAACACAAACCTTCCTCCATTTTAGGATAACACATCTCATCCCATGCTACCCAGTTTCCCTTTCAAACCTCTCGCCTTACTCCAGAAAAACTTTGCAAAAAGCTTATGAACCTGATCAAGGATGCCTATAGGAGGGTGCATTGTTGATAGTAAATATACTGACATAGTTTGTAGAACGTGTGAAATCAAGATGTATCTTCCCCCAAAAGATAATAGTTTGTTCTACCACCCTAGAATCCTTCTTGAAATCTTTCTTACAATTCTTCAAAATATACCTTTTTCCTCCTCCCATAGAATACCGTCATCCAAGTTATACGAATGGGAAAGAACATTGATTTATACATGTCCATCTCTTCAATTTATGTCCCAAAGCCACAGGGGTCTTTTCATATAAATAAAAAAAGCTCTTATGTTTGTTTATTATTTGACCAGAAATTTGCTCATATTGTATCAACACTTGCATCATCTTCTTGACTGATCTTTTATCTCCTGAGCAAAAAAGAATGGTATCATCAACATATGATAGATGATTTATCTCTGAACTCCATTTAGGCAAACCAGAACCCTTGAATTCTGGGTCTTCATGCAGCCTATTTAGTCCTCTGGCTAAAACTTCTGCAGCAATTATGAATAGAGTAGGAGAAATTAGATCCCCTTGCTTCAGCCCTCTAGATGATTGAAAGAAACCCTGTGATTGACCATTGATTAACACTAAATACCAGTTATTAGACAGCAATCTCCACACCATATCAATAACCATTTATGAGAATCCAAAGCTTCTTAGCACCCTTGTCAAGAAAATCAAAGATACTCTATTATATGTTTTTGTCATGTCTAACTTCACCACCACATTGTGCCATTTATTCCTCCTATTAATGTTTTGATAACTCTTGTGCCAATAACACATTTTATGTGATGCTCCTTCCCCTCACAAAACCAATCTGATTTCTAGAGATAATATTTGGCAATATAACCACTATCCTTTCATGCAACATCCTAGAAATGACCCTGTTAACAAATATACTCACGCTGCTAGATCTTAGATCTTTAAATTCTGTTACACTCTCCTTTTTTGGCAAGAGAATCAGATTGGTATGAGTAAAAACTTTGGGGATTTCAAAACCACATAAGAAAGCTCTCACCATATTAGTCATATCTTCAGTTAAAATCTCCCAACATGATTGGAAGAAAATTCCTGAAAAGCCATCTGTAACATAAGCACTATCCCCATTAAGATCAAACACTACCTTTTTAACCTTTTCCACACTTGGTAGTTTAATAATCTCCTCTTTTTGATCCTCTATAATTAATCTTGGAATATTATTCACCAGTATGGATTCCAATTGCATCTCCTCCGCTTTAAACTGATCCTTGAAATATTCCACTGCTGCTACTCCAATATTCTGTGCGTCCCTCACTAGTTCTCCCTGGGAGTTATTAATCTCCCCAATATGTAACTTTTTCCTCCTCCCTTTGACATAGGAGTGAAAAAACCTAGTTTTCCTGTCTCCATCTTTGAACCATCTTATCCCTGCTTTCTGTTTCTAATACTCTTCCTTTATATTCAAATATCTTTTAAGCTCTGTCTCTGCTTGATTAAGTTTCATTCTACTCTCTTGGGATGGACTTATTTCAAGTTGCACCTCTTTAACTTTGATAATATCTTCCAAAATGGCTATTTGTTGGAAAATATTTTCAAAAGTATGTCTACTCCACTCTGTTAGAGCTTTCTTCACCTTTTTCATTTTTCCGGAAACTCCATAAAAGGATTGCCCCTAAAATCAATCATCCAGTTGTCTTTCACTATTTGGTTGAATTGAGTATGATTAATCCAAAAATTCAAGAATCTGAATGGCCTAATAACATGTATTTCCTCTGTATTTTCAGTGACATGTAAAGGAGCATGATCTGACCCTTTTCTAATAAGATGTTGAACCTCAATGGTTGGTAGAATCTAAAAAAATTCTTGATTTCCCAAAACTCTGTCTAGCCTTTTGAAAATACAATCTTCCCTAATTCTTCGATTCCACCAAGTGTATCTGCTGCATGTAGTCCTACATTCCATCAATGCACAGTTGTTGATGCATTATGCAAAGTCTTGAGCCTCATGCGGCCTGAATGGTAATCCCCCCAATTTTTCTTCCTCATTAAGAATAGCATTGAAGTCACCCCTAACTAACCATGGCTCACTGTTAGTATCTGCTTCTTCTTCTAAACTCTCTCATAGGTCCAACCTCTCACCCTCACTACATCTAGCATACACTGCAGTAATCTTCACACTTTTATTATTTAAAGTTCATAGTTAGTTGTTGACAATTATCTACCTCCATTTGCCCTTGCCATTGATCATCCCAAAAAACCCCAATCTTGGATGAGCAATTAGCCATACCATTTTGAAGTCCTAGTCTTCTTTTGTATTGTTGTAGCTCATTTGGGCCTTAAAAGGTTCCATTAAAGCTATATATGAATAATGGCATCTTTTATGCAAATCCATTAATCTCTCAAATGAGTATTGAGTATTAACAGATCTAATATTTCAGAAAATAACTTTACCAATCATTGATCACTATTGACAGATCTCTCCTTACTGCTCCTTGTCTTTACTTGTAAAGGAACATTAGGCTGCCCATGTTTATCTTTTTTAATTCCATTTCTCAGCCTTCTATTTGTCTTGGAGATAAATCTCCACTTTGTGTTGCATTGACAATATTTGGTTTCATTTCATCTTCTTCCTCCTGATTTTGCCTCTGCTACCTCTATGTCATACTATCCTCCACTTCCTCCATATCATTGCTCTCCTGTTGCTCCCTGTCATGTGTCATCTTTTCCTTCTTTTTGGATTCCTCTATATCATTTTCTTCTCGTTCCTTGTTGATAGGATTTCAAACTACAAAAGCTTTTTCTGCTTTTTGTATTCCTGCTATCTCTTCCCACCTACTGCTGCCATCTTCATTTCTTCCCTTCTTTATTGAAGAGGAATCATCCCTCTCCATTGGCTGTTTCATTTACCTCTTTATTCTCCCCAACTTGATGTGCCGGTTGTGATTTCACCTTCTCCTGTTCTTGTAGATTCAACGTTTCATATTTGTTAGTGGTATTGATTAGCGCCTCCTTAGAATGTTGTTTTGGATTTCAAACCTGGGCCTTGCTCCACTTCTCATTCATTCTCCCTTTCCCTTGATTTCTTTTACTTCTTTAATTTTGGAAATCTTCAGCATTATGCTTTCCTCCTTCCTCAATATTTATTTTGTTACCCATTATCCCTTCTTGTTTATGATACCCTTTTTCCTTATTCTCCTCCTTCCTCTGATCCATCTCTTTCTCCTCCTTGTTCTTCGAATACAGTTCCGGATGAATTACAAAACATTTTTGTTCATTGTGGCCCTGATTTTGCAAGTCTTACAATACTTTGGGACATGATCATATTTAATCGGGATCCATTTCTCCATCACTTCTCCATTCCTCCTTCGAACCCCAATATTTATTCTTTTCGGAAATTCTCCCACTAAATCTACCTCCACCTTTACTCTCGCACAACTAGGCCTTGTTTGATTTCTCGTGGCCATATCCACATGTAAAGGCTTTCCAACCGCAGTGGTCAAAGAGAAAATTGCTTCCTTCACAAAAAAATTCAGTGGTAAAATTGGAAAAGAAATCCATGCAATAGCAATGATAGTCTTCTTTTCTAGATCAAACAAAGGATCCCATTTGAGAGTTCGCATTGAATAGGTCGATTGTTTATGACTTAAATAAAAAGCAAGTTTAGAGAGTAGATTCACATAATCCTCCAAAATTGATGTTCTAATCAACACATGTCTATGGTTAAGTACGCCTAGATTGCATTCTCCTTTAAGCTCGTATTGTTTAGGGATTCTTCTTCTCAGATATTGTATGTCAGGGCATCCATACGAAAACTTCCGAATCACAGCATACTGCAAATTCTCCTCGTATATCATCTGCGTGACTTCCTCTTCATCCCATATTATTCTAGGCTCGCCATGCAAATATGTTATTTGCTTCATCGATATTGGTTTTATACTAACAGGTGCAGGCTTCAAAATCGAAGCGTAATCTTGAACAACAAGTTGATCAGCCTTTGTATTAGGCTGATTCGATGGAAAATTTTCTGCAATCCCCACTCATGCAAACACTTACTAATGACCTTTTCCATATCATCACCTCTATGACTAGAAATTGGACAAAAGTTGATGATCTTTTTATGCACAACCCATTTATTATCAATCTAGTGAGTAGTAATACACATATTGATTCTTTACACGGAAGTCCAAGTATCAGTAGTAATACATACTCTTTGTTGCGTTTCCTTAAAAACAGTCATCAATTTATATTTCTCTTTATCAAAAAGATCAAAACAATCATGACTCACGATGGTACGAGAAGGGATCCGCAAAAATATTGTGTCACTTTCATAAATTTTTTAAAACCTTCTTTTTCAACAAATTTGAAAGGAAGTTCATCAAGAATCACCATACGACATAAAGCCTTCCTACACTCTTCCTAATCAAATTCTCATGAAACAACAATTACATCACCCTTGTTACCCCCTGGAACTGGTTGAAATGCTAATTTTGATTGACTAGTATCAATATTATGAGGCATTTTTTTCCATTTGCGTATATGACCAAGCATTGACCCCATATCATGATCTCTTTTCTCAACAAAATACTCTTGTTTACAATAGTTATATACACCCATATTATTTCCCTTAGAATCAACTTTACGAGTAAAATGATCCTACGCACGAGATCTTTTTTTCCTTTCTTTCCTTACTTTGGACTCAACTATTTGAATTTGACTCATAGCATTCGAATTAGAAGCTCCACTTTCACCAATCACTTCATCAATTACCATATTTTCAACATACATTTATATAACTGTGATTTGTAATTTAAAAAATAATAATAATCAAACAATGAACTAATAAAACACACACACAAAAAAAAGCAAATAGCACAACCTTGGACACCAAGAATTGTGAATACTGAACACACAATTGCTACCTTGAATTAAATTCTAAAGAGAAGAAGAACAGAATAAAAAACTTACCAGAAAGGCAAAAATCAATTGAAATTATCAAATCTGAGAATAAAGTAGTTGGGTTTGGTTGTATAGAAAAGACTGCAGAACTGCGCAAAAATAAAAAATAATCATTAATTTCATAATAAAATATGCTAACTTATACACCAATTTTGATAATGCAAAAGATAAAACGATAAACAACCACATCACCATCCACAATAATTTGTAAGAGATAGCTGAAGTTTGCTACTTCGTTTCTCTACCTGCTCCATATATGACCAGGATGAACAGGCAAGCGGGAGAAATGACCTCTACCTCCCAATTCTGGTTTTTCCTTATTAACCCTTTCAGATTATCCTATATCATTTTGTTTATTAATTTTTTCCAGGACCATTGATTGTCAAGCACTCAAATTCTATATTCAAATAAAATTATAAGAGAAATTAAAGTTTGTGAGTTTTAACAAACTGAATTTCTTAATTGTTTGGCCTGTGCTTTACCTAAATAAAGTGTTTGAATCCTCTTTATCGCCTGGAAAAAGAAGGGGCTTTGCCTTTTAACAACAGAGATTAGATCATAATTACTTCATTTTTTAGATTGTAGAATTTGTGCAGGATTATTATCTGAAAGAGCTCTTGTTGAATCTAAGTCATAGGGTTTATTTGCATACAAGTATTTTCATGTTTTCCATTCCTATTTCTTACCATTGTCAATCCAGGAGAAAAACCAACTTACACACTATCGAATTGCATTAGGAATTAGCCCTAAGATCATGTACAAGGACAATGTCCTTTTCTTGGGAATCAAGAGGAGCTATAGAAGGTTGAACTGTTGAAGAAGAATATTAGTCACATAAGAAATTATTAGAAATGTCCTTTTCTTGCGACCATCTATATCAATTATCGATATCCATTTCGTACCATTTAGACCTGATTCACAGGTTCTGCAGTCCAATATTTAAACTCAATAGATAACAAACTATGTTGAAATTCAGAAAATTAAAACCACAAAATTACTAACTTTAGTTTCTTCTTCCCTATCTATCTTTAGTCTTTCTTCCTCCCCTAACCCTTATTCAACTGATTTTCTTCTCCCCGTTTACTTTCTCATACATAATAATTATTACTTGTAGACATTTTGTGTTTTTTTTTCTAATCTGGGCATTTGATACTCAACACAGCAAGAAAACTTCAGACTTTTTTTTAAACAAAAATTAAGACTTACGAGCTAGATCTTGGAGGAGTGGGGCTAGAGAAGACTAGGGATTTTGGACTTGCGAATTGGAGCCTTGGAGGAACAAGAGATGAATAGCGTCGATTAGGGTTATGCAAAGTGTGGACTGCTTGGTTGTGAAGCCGAACTTGCATCACAATCGCAAGGGATCACAATCGCCATTCGCTGAGAGTTGAACAGGGCCGCTGCGGGCTGAGGCTGTGAGACAGTGAGAGTGCCGCTGAGGGCTGAGGCACTGAGAGTTAGAGAAATATGGAACTCTAAGTCAGTTTATCAAATTGGGGGTAGAATATAATTAACTAAAATGATATTGGGTTATCGATTTCCTCGAAAAAAATTGGAAAAATTGAGACCCGTACCAATAAATTGATAATTATATTATAATAATTGAGACTCGAACCGTTAAATTAATAATTTAAATTATCTATTCGGGTTATTGATTTAACCCAAAATTTACACAGCCTTATAACGAAAAATCCACTGTACTAGTACTATAGTTCATGGAACCTTTTAAACATTTTTAAAATCTTATCAATGCATTCCAATGATCATTGCTAGGATTATAAGTATATCTACTCAATTTATACACATCATAAGCTATATTAGGTCTACTAAAATTGATTAAATACATTATACTACCAATTATTTGAGATATTTATTTTGAGAAACAGCTTCTCCACAATTCTTCTTCAATTGACTATTTGTATCAAAAGAAGTGTTCACAGGTACCATATCAAAGTTTACAAATTTTTTAAGAATTTTTTCACATAATGTCCTTGAGTTAAAATCAAATCATCATTGCCTCAAATTATTTTCATGGCCAAAATAATACTTGCTTCTTCAGTCTCTTCATGTCAAAATTAGAAGACAAAAAACTCTTGGTCTCATTTATTACATCAAGACTAGAAACAAAAATAAGCATGCCACCCATATAGAAGCATATGATTACACAATTATCATCAACAAATTTTGTATAAACACATTTATCTACCTCAACAAATTTAAAATCATTACTTAACAAAACTTGATCAAATTTCTCATCCCATTGCTTGGGAGCTTGTTTAGACCATATCAAGAGTTAATTAATTTATAAATTTTATTTTCTTGACTTGCCACCATACAACTTTCATGTTGCTCCATATAAAATTTTCTCCTCTAAATCACCATTTAAAAATACAGTTTTAAGATCCATTTGGTGAATAAATAATTTATGAATAGATGCTAAAGCAATAAAACACAGATAGAAAAGTTCTAGTCACTGAAGCATAAGTATCAAAATAATCAATATTTTATTTTTGAGTAAATTCTTTCGCAACAACTAATGAGTTTACTTCCCAAGGGTAAATCAATTAATTTTCATGTATTATTTTATAAAATAAAATTTATTTTAAATTTTACGGCTTCTTTCCAATGATATGCTTGAGGAAAAGAAACGGCTTAGAAAAAGTTAAAAAATTATTATCGATAAAATAAGTGTAAAAATCATCATCAAAGTTTGTTTCTATCCTTAACCTTCTACTTCTCCTCAATTACTCACTTTCATAATCATTTTAAGAAATAGGAACACTAGGATTATTTTATTTTTGAACAAAAGTATGAGAAATATTATTTTGCTTTAAAGGAAAAATATTCTTTAAAAAGTCCGCATTTTTTGTTTCAACTATAATATTGTGTTTAATCACATCACTATTACTTATAAGAAATCTATACGCAACACTATTATTAGCATAGCCAATAAACATATAATTGAAAGTCGTGGACCCTATTTTTCTTTTCTTTGAATCAGATAACATAACCGACACCCCCACACTTTCAAATATATTAGGGGAGTAACTTTTCTGCAATTCATAAGGAGCTTTTTCATTTTTCTTGTAAGGAATTCTATTTTGTAAATGACAAGTACACAAAATAGCTTCATACCAAAGATTATCATGTGCACATGAACTAACAAGCATACAATTCATCATTTTCTTTTAAAGTTCTATTTTTCCTTTAAGCTACTTTATTCGATTCGGATGAGTATGAAGAAATAATTTCATAAATAATTTCTTCTTACAAAAATCATTAAGCAAAATATATTTATCACTTCTATCAGATCTACTCTTTTGATCTTCTTATTTAATTGATTTTCTACTTCTGATTTGTATAATAAAAGTACTTCAAAAGATTCATCTTTATTTCGCAACAAATATACTTTCATATATCTAAAAAAAGTCATAAGCAAATGTGGCATAGAGGGTGTTTGACTAAGCTTATAAGCTGGTCAAGTTAGTTTAGAAGCACCTTTTAACTTATCTATGTATTTGGTAAATATTGAAAATGCTTATAAGTCAAAATAAGTCATAAGTCATAAGTTGGCCACCCCCAATTTATGACTTTGGAGCTTATAAGCACTTTTAATTTGACCAATTCATTTATAATTTTATCCCTAATATTTTTATGTAACCCCCAAAATATCTTTTCTTAAAATAAAATTTTGAACACTCTCCATGATTTCACTTCCACTTCTGTTCTTCCAAACCTAAAATTTCCTCCACCTCTTCAATGTTAACAACAATTATGCAGTTCTTTATAACATTATTTGGGGTAGAAAATTTCTCTCTAATATTTTTTTAGTAGTTCTTCAAGTTCTACGGCTAAGCATGGAACTCTTCTTTAACTTGACATCAATATCATTGATTTGTGGATTTTGCAAAGCATGGAACCCTCTCCTACTTCTCTATATTCTAAATATATTTATTATTGATTTCAAAAGTTAAGCAAATTGAAAAAAAAAATATTATTGATAAACACAAAATATGAAAATTCAAAAAGAAAAAAGTAAAATAGAAAACATGTAACCTTTTAGCATTTGGATGACAACTTGTGATTTGATCGCTGAAAATATTTATGATAGTTGAATGTTTTAATTTAATTAAAGACAAAAAAAAGATGTCGTTATTAGTATAAATAACTTGAAGGATATTTAAGTAAATTTAACCCAAAAAAATGTTTATCAACACTTTTTTACCTAACACTTCAATTGTTTATTATTAATTTCAATATTTTTATTCAAACACGTAACTGCATATTTATTAAACTAGCTTCAACACTTAAAAATGCTTATCAGCACTTAATGCTTATCAACACTTAATGCTTATCGGATACTTTAAATCAGCTAAGTCAAACAGGCTCAGAATATTTTTTATCACCTCTAGTCATAGTTTGTTTCAAGTCTCCTAAATCATTGTGCACTAAATTCAATAAATCAGATTTTTTAAAAACAGAAGCATGTGATTACTTCAATTGTTTAGCTTTAGCATAAATTTCATACTTATTAATACTTGAAAAGTTAATATTAATAATAAGACCTTTATAATGCATTTTCTTAATGTAAAATAAATTGACATGTTTAAATCTAGCATGATATAAATCAAAACAATCAATCATATAAGCATAATTACTAGTATTTTCATTCATAACATTAAGACATTGAGTACAAATAAATCATGGTTATAATATCTTTTGCCCATAAAATTAATATTTTTGTATTAAAATAATTTTATTAAACTTAGAATAAAATCCTCATTTCAACTTTTTCTAATAAATGCACAAAGGCTAAATTGGCTCGGATATTAAGAGCATGCAATACTTCAGCTAAGACCAAAAGTTTTTATTTAGATGTGAGACCGGGAAGAACTTTTTCTTTTCCAAGAACTTGAGTAGTTCTTGAATCACCCAAATATAAAAATTCTTCTTCTCTATTGATTTGGGTATGGGATACAAAATTATATTTACGAGTACAAATATGCCTAGCACCAGAGTCTATCACCTAGTCACTCATATAGGACACAATATTTCTTGAAAAATGACCGCAATAATAATATTATCTGTTTCATTCAAATTAGTTTTTGATTTAGCAGGAGTGTCATTTTTCCATCTCTTTTTTTCAAGGTTTTATAAAAAAATTTGGGCTTCTAACTATGTTTCTTTTCATTAAAAAGAGTACAAATTATCATATATTTAATACCTTATCAATATAATTTCAGAGGTTGAGTAGTTTGACGAAAATAATTAAAGTTGAAAATATATTAAGAATAGAACCACCAATATCATAAGTTTTACCGAAAAAATCAAAATCTGCAGTCAAAGCAATCAACGTATGTTCACCCAATCACATCACTGATATTGTGCATTTCACTCTTGGATACCCATAAAATATCAAAATTACGACTTTTTTCCGCAAAACACGATTGAGCTTTTTGCGATTCATGACCAGAAAATAAAAGTAATATCCTTAAGAATGATGAAAATTTTGTTATACAATCACAAAACTAATAGAGTATTTTCGAAAGTTTGAAGCATGCATTACGCTATCCTTAAAAATATTTCACTAGTAAGATATATTCTTCAAGATCAACAAGCTCTTCAAATATAAACTAGAAGCAAAAATAACAAAATTTAAATAATATAAAATCCAAAAAAAAAAGATAGGGAAATTGTTCTCTCTACTTTACTCTATTCAACATAAATACTTGATGAAAATATATAGAGGAAAAAAGAATGATGACCTAGCATCTGCCAACGTCCAAAGAAAATAATTAAGCATAGAAGTAATCAATACCATAAAGGCATAAAAATAATTTAATTGGGCAACAGTCATATTTTTTTATCAAAATTAATATTGCCTTTTAAAATACTATAGTAAAATTATTATAATTACTTTTTAAATCCTTAAAATACTATAGTAAAATTATTATAATTACTTTTTAAATAATTAATACATGATAGTGAAAACTACTTCAAAAGTTCATTTTTAAAAAAGTTAAAAAGTTTCATTCACATTCTTGTCATAAATTATATATTAAAATATTTCTGTACTCGATTAATGATAATATCAATATTTTAAAATTAAAAATTGAATCAATAATCAAACTTTTAAAATTAATATAAAAGAATGATAAAAAATTAGAAAATTGAATTAATCATTTAATTTAATAAATTAAAAATATTAAAAAAATCAAAAAAGATAAAAAAATTAAAAAAATTAAAAAAATTTTATATATATATATATATATATATATATAAGTTATCTGTAAAATTTAAAATTATAACCGCTTGAGAAAAAAATTTTCCGATTTGAAAAACATCTTGTGAGTCTTCTTTCAATTATAATCGATGGAATCGACCCTTTCGCTACATAAGGAATAATCGATTTGAACACGCCGTAAGAACCGAAATGTCACAATATTTTTCACACATGTAAAAGTGATGGAAAGAAAGAATATCTTTTACATACCCGCTCAAGTTTACAACTTTTGAAAATGATAAAAAGAAGGATACCCTATTGTCACTCCAAAAAACGCCCCCAATGAACTGAATATATATATATATATATATATATATATATATATTCAATAAACATGCAAGATAAAAATTAAGGAAAAAGATCTAAATATGTCCATGTTGTTATAAACATATTCAGACATAAAACAACGCCTATAAACGCATTTGTATCAGAAATGATACATGCATTATATTATGTTTTCGAGCCATCTTTCGCAAGTTATGGCGATTTTATCCTCATAAATAGATGGGTTCTCCTTCATTATATTTCATTCCATCAAAAGAAATAAGAACTTCTCTCCTTCTTTCACACATATTCTTGTTCTTTCTTTTATTATTTCCATAACACGTTATCAAAGACGAGTCTCTCGCCTTGAACACTCACTTAAAGATCTCGAGGTAAGAAAATTAAAATTTCTTTTTCGAAAGATGTATTACGAACCACTACGAGTGATATTCCTTTGGTGATAATGTTGCTCTACGACTCTACTGCCTCAAAATTTGAAGGCCAAGGTATTATTTTTCTTTCTTTAATATGGCTAACCTTACGAAACTTGATTTCGCGCTTTTCAAAGTTCTGGCAAGAACTACCTTTCATGGGGTGTCTGATGTCAAATCCATATAGATATAATGGGTCTCTGAGACACCATTAAAAGTGACAACAAAGCATCAAATCAAGATTGTGCTAAGGTAATGATATTCTTAATAGTCATCATCTTGACGAAATTCTTAAATCGAATATCTCACGATTAAGATCCACTTATTTTTGTGGAATAGCCTAAAAGAAAGATACAATCCACTTGAAGTTATTGGTCATCCACCCAAAGGCACAATATGATTGGACCCATCAAGACTATAAGTTTGTTCATGAGTATAGCTTATCAACATTCAAAATTATTTCAAACTTGAAACTATGTGGAGAATCTATTAATGATGTTGATATGATTGAATATGTGGTAGTACACAAAATTAATTGAGAGCCCTAAGACAATGTATTACTACCGAAGGAATGAAATTATTCTAGTAAGTCTCAAAAGGAAGCTTATAAGTTTCAAGATATTGAAAAAAATTGAGACTATAAATTATGGGAAGCATCTAATATCTCTACGCTACTACAATCAGCAAGATTATAAATATTTACGTAAAAGATTACCCGCCAGTTGCTTTATTTGTAGTATATAAATATGAGTATGATGATGAAATCACATACGTCAGTAAACTAGAAGCCATCAAATAAGTCGGGTATAATCGGGTTGGCCATCCCTGCTCAAACGCGATGCGCAAAATAATTGAAAATTCACGTGGCTATACGTTGAAGAAATAAAAGATTCTTCAAGAATTCTCTTGTGTTGTTGTTCTCGTGGTAAATTCCATCTCGATCAACTAAGATCGAATTATATTCCCCGAAATTTTGAAACTTATAAAAGCAAAATAATATTAGCCTGCTTCACCTACTATATGAACCGTCAATGGGAGCGATCTACGGTATGGTCACATGTGTTTTGATATTAACTTGGTACTGATTTTTGTAAGGTTGATTGGATCGAATTATTAAATTAAGAGCATAGTTTCAAATTATGAAATCATGTTGATAATGCACTATATCTATGTTGGTTTAGCAAAAATGAGTATGCCTCCAATTATAGCTAAATCAATGTTACGAAAAATGAATAAAGCCTCTCAAAATAAATTGCATTTTTATACGCTTATTTAACATATAAAGAACACTTGAACGCATTGCCTACAAGGTTCTTCTATCACAATTGGTTCAGTGTCGTGAACCAAATAATTTACTTTCTCTAAAATTTGAATGTGCGATATATGACATTCAATTTGGCTTCCACTCACAACGCACAAAGACGGTCCCCAAATGAGCTTGTAGTGGTATATGTTGTTTAACATTAGGGGAGCATTAGCAAAACAAAATTGAGTGTGGGATGAATTATCGATCCTCTGAAAAAAAAGCGAACTAAAGTTCAATGCATAATCAACTTCAAAATATTGCAAATCAATTGCCGATATATTTACTAACTCTATTTTATAATTCAACAGAAATGCTCCAACGAAAGGTCCTCAAGGATGAAATGTCTATGAGACGCCCGAAGCGTGATGATCAAACGGCTTCAAATATAGAATTCCCTAAAGTAAGGAGCAGGAGCAAAATGATTAAGATGGTCATAATGATTATGCTTTAAGAAAGCACCACGACATAACACTTCATAAAAACCTTGGCAAAGGTCTGTGTACCAAATGACAAAAAATGAAGAGATCCCCAATAAGTTATAATGAGATAGAAGCTCATATCAAAATGATCACAACTATACCTTCGATATAATGTAGCGCTCAATATTATAAATATCGACGATATCTCAATTCAAATCTCACAAAAGTACTTTGATGTATAAATGATTGGTCAATTAAAAATATGCAATTCAAGTATATGTCAAAGGATATAAATGGATTCTCAGGCATAAAGATTTTCGTAAATTCCGGCATTATTATACGGGAGAGGTCCTCCTCTAGTGGATGCAATTATTTTGAGGTTCCTGTAAGTCTGGCAATATATGAAAACTTGATATGCGCATAATGGAAATTATTATGTCTAGAGAGATCAAGGATATATGAAAATCTTCAAGGATTTAAAAGAACGAGGAAATTCTTGGTCCCGAAGTATCATATCCGGGCTCTACTAGGAGACATTGGAATGGGATCAAACACATAATGCGGTATCTAAAAGGGACTATCGATATGAGCTTATATTATACTAACACCGTGCATCTTGTTTGTTACGCCGAAGCCGGGTATTTATCTCACCCACACAAACTCGATCTCAAACCGGCTACGCGCTCATACGTGGTTGGCATCGCCATATCTTGGAGATCTACAAAGTAGTCTCTCGTAGTTACTTCATCAAATCATGTTGAGATAATAGTTATTCATGAAGCAAAACCGAGAAACGTGTTGGCCGAGGCTCATGATATTAACCACAGAGAAAGTCTGGTTTGAAATATGACAAATTACCCCAATTTTATATGAAGATAATGCAGCATGCATAGCACAAATAAAAGGAGGATTCATAAAGGAGATACACATCTTACAAAAGTTCTTCTACACACACGAGCTCCAAAGAACGCGGAACGTGCAAATGCATTCGTTCAAGTGATAATGACCGATTTATTCACCAAATCTCTACCAACCGTAACTTTACAGTGGTGTGTAAGATCGAATGCAAAGATTCAAGGATGTTCTAATTAGGGAGTTAATATGCGTTGTACTTTTTTTTTCCTTATTTAGATTTTTATCCCATCGTGGTTTTCCTTGTAAGATTTGTAGCGAGGCAAACAAATGCGTATTATTGTGAGCATGCCAGATTTTTTTCCTTCACTACATTTTTCACCGGGTTTTTCTATGGTAGCTTAACGAGCAAGACATTATCTATCAAATAGACATTCAAGGAAAGGTTTAAACATATTTCAGATTATAGTGAATGTCTATAAAGGTATTTGTATTGTAGTGGATATACGCGTTTATATTATAAATGAGCCATCTTTCGAGAAAAGTTATATTTAATTGTCCCTATAAATACGAGCTTCTCCTTCATCAGATTTATCTAATAAAAAAAAAAAAGTTAACTTCTCTCCTTCTCTTTCTTTTCTTTATTATTTCATAATTCACTCCGACTTTTTCTTTTTTTATATCTTTACATTTTAATTCAGATACTTCTTAACTTACACCGCTGTAAAGATCATAAAAAACTTAATATCTCATTTGATTTATTCCTTTCTTTGATTATCTTAGCGTTATCACAAGAATGAGCTCTTTTTTCTCTTTCTATTTAACTAACTAAAACTTAAATGAAAATAACTTAAATTCAACAACAAAACATTTATAAGATATAAAAACAAATAAAAAGATTGCTTAAATAAAGAGAAAAGTGTAGAAAGATTATCAAAACGATAGATTTTATTATTTCTCTATCCTTCTTTGCCATTTATGAACTTTATATAATTAATGTGTTACATATTAAAATTATTATTGTGAATAAAATCATTGTATAGTTAAAAAATTGAAAAATAACTCAATTCTAAAATTTAAAAAACAGAAAATTAAGTAAATTAAATAGTTTATACAGTATAAAAGAAGTATATCAAGGTAAATAAAATAAAGCAGATTTTTGTTCATTTGATTTATTAAAATTTTAAGATATTGTTCGATTACATAAGAATAATAGACATATTTATACGAGATATCTCAAGTATTTCAGCCAAAAACTAGAATAAAATTTTATTATCTAAAGATATGGAAATTATATCTTTAACTAAATAAGGCAATAATCAAAGAGGAAAGCATAGAATATTGCATATATACTATATTTGTTTAGTATGAAGATTGAATTTTTATATGTAATTTGTAATTATGAATATAAATTTGATCTTTATAACTATTGAATTTAACTGTTTAAAAGTTTTACATTATGAGAGTAATGACCATAGTTACTTAATGGCTTTAATATGCTGAATTTTTGTTAATTTTATTAAATATGGTACTTAATTTTATATAAAATTGTTATTGCAGTAATGTAGTATTTGTTTTGATGGATACAATTGTCATTCATCTTTTGAAAATAATTTGATTATTTAAATTTTTTTCCTTTGAACTTTCACTTTTAATATGATAATGATATTTTTATTTTTTTAGTAAATAAAATATTTTGTTATTAAAATTGGATTTTATGTGCTTGATCACACTAGGGTAGGTTTGTGTAGTGCCTATGATGACAAGCTTCGCCTCAAAAGTAAAGATTCACATAGCTTTTGAAAAATTACCTTGATTTTATTATAAAACTGCCTCATTTGTTATTGTTGTTTTATGTACATAAATAGAGAAAATGACAGGAAATTGTTCAGTTTCCTCAAATGTTCATAGTCTTCAATTTTTATCTCCGGTTAATAAATTTTTGAAAAGGATTTTAACTTGATTTTGTTTATCACATAAGTTTTAACATTTGCCTCAATGGGCCAACTCAGGACAATCAATGCATTCAACATTAAATATCCCTAACGTCATCTTACGCAAAAGCTAAAATTTACGTCTGAGATGTATCATATATCTAAATTCTAACTTCACTATGTTTGTAAATTTCGTAATTTAGTAGGTTTGTTGCTATAAAATATCATTAACGACTATTTTTGCTTGTAATCTTCTCAAGCGAGACCGTTTTCTAAAATTCACTGCTCGAACAAAATCAAGCACTCATCCTTTATAGAGACCATTTTTATTTTTAATGCATTTTAATAAAATATCAGTGCCATATCAGATCAATTCTATTTCCTGGCGCTTAATTTTTGCAGCCCACAAATAGGTGTTCTTTAAATTTTGTCCCTAACGCTTCACAATAAAATCTCGTTGTTCAAAGTATCCTTAATTAGCGACTAATTTCTCTGGTGAAACCTTTAACGCTTGAACCAAGATAAGCTCAAAGGCTATCTAATTCTTGCGTAAAGATAAACTTACCTTTAATACTATAAAATTCTACCACACACAACTTATGTCCTATAAGACATGCTCATACTAAGCATCAACTTACATTCCAAGCACATTGCTTTACGCTTACGAACTTATACTCCTAAAGACAATTATGCTTGTGACATAAGTTCACCGTATGAACTTTCTAAAGCATGTCGTTCTAAAATAGAACTCATGTCTCAAGACACAAAATTAAGCCTTACAAGGCATAAGTTCAACTTTAAACATTTTTTTCCCGGCTAAGCTTCACATACATCAACTTACGCCCCAAGACATGTTATATCTAGCTTAAAAAATCACAAGCATATACCTATGCCCTATAAGGTATAATTTTCGTGGTAATAACTTCTGGGCGTGATAATATTCTAAAGCCTAAACTTATATTTTATCGAGAATGCCTTGTGCTTAACAATTTTTTGTCTTGCTATTTTTTTTAAATTTAATATTAGAAATACTCTTTGTTCACGTTTTATTACTTAAAAATGAAAAAAATTAAAGACCACAAATTTAAATAATAATTTAAAACCATCCGGAAATGTAGATGTCTCTGTATATGACACAAAATATGAAGATTCAACCATTTAGAACCATTTCCAAACTTGAGTCGGAAAATGAAAGGCTCAACTGAACAGTAATAGCGGGTCAGTGATATTCAAATCTGACATTACTTTGGAATTGTAACATAAATTTACCTGAAGAAAGTCTCCAGTCAGTAAGATGTGGCAAGTTAGAAATAGATTTTAAAAGAAAAATTACGTAACACAGCATAATTATGAAAGTATTTACATATAATGATCATAATTTCAAAAATTATATAATATGACTTTATTTACGAACACGTTGGCCATATATTCATTTTTTACCGTATTTGACTATTTTTACCCTCTCTCATATTACCCACCGTAAATCCCTCCAATAACCATCCATTCCCCTTCTTTCTCTCTTTGTTTTTTTGGGGTTTTCAAAATTAAAATTAAAAATCCAGCTTTAAAGAAAATTTATAGAGAAAAAGGATCACTTGCAAAGATCACAAAACCTAAAATGTTTAAGAGTCTTATATATTTGACGGGGTTTGTCGATTAAATTTGAATTTTTTTCTACTAGCCTTCCTTGTTTTTCTCTCCACAAGCAGCTCGCTTCAGTGAAACCCACAAACCCTTTTGGAAATTCAAGCCCAGACTTCTTAAACTCAGTATTCATGATCCACTTGCGCACTCATTGACTTGGATTCTTCTTCCCCTTTTTCTCCCTGTGATTACAAGCCCGTCAATGGCCGAGTTGGTGAACTTCGCTCCTCATTTGTGACCATTACCTCACTACCCAATTTGCTTTGGTGTTCGTTCAATACATAAACAATAAATTGGAACAAAGGGAGACCGATCTAGGTCAAGTAATAAACTCATAATATCTTTCCACGCCATTGTTTTTATCGGCTTGATTTTGATCTAAGCCTCGTGTCTGTCGTTTTCAAATCAATGTATTTTTTGTATTTTGCTATAGTCCATGTATTTCAAATCTTCTCAATGATTGATCATATACGTGTCATAACTACACACTATTGTATGTTACTTTATATATATTGTAGATTAACAGATTATATACAATGCGAACACATAAATTATATACAAAATATACCAATCGAATCTACATACGTGTTATATAAGCATACAAAATATATATATTGTATTCTTGTGTATTTATTAATTCTCCATCTTCTTTATTAGAGATGTATCACTCCTTTTGATACACTTGTATATATAATCCCTTTTGTATTTTTTAAAATTATTTTATATATATATATATATATATATATATATATATATATATATATATATGTATGTATGTATGTATGTATGTATGTATTTGATTGTATTTATGATACAAAAGTATCATTTTTTTGATAATTCAAAGAATGAAAGTATATGAAATTCTTATATTTGTATTTGTATGCTTATTTTAAATTTTCGAGTGCACATACTAACTTTTAAAAAAGTTAGTGAACAAACTAAATAGTTGTGATACAATTCGTAAAAATATATATGTATATTTATATCTAAGACGGAAAAAATTATCTCAGAAAATACAAAAAGTGTATTTACATCATCTATTTATTTGAGAAAATTCGACATAATATAAGTTGAAATACATATGCTGGGACGATTCAATGAAAGTATACAATATAATGCTAGGAAGATAAATATATTGCTATTTTCATATTTTCTATACAAGTTGGTAATGTAAATTTTGAATTTGATCTATTTTCTCAGAGTCCTATTAATTATGGAATCTATTAATAATGAATATATTATAATTTTCAGATTTGTTATACAAGGTGGTAATATAAAATAAGTAACCATTCATTTAGAGTCCATTTAATTAAGAAATGTTATAATTATCAATTGCAATGAATAATGATAATCATGATTGTGGTGAAACATAATCCCTAAAGTCACTCATCTAATTAGGATTTTTATTTGATTACGCATTTTACCTATGATAAATACAACACATGACACATAAAAATATTGTCATTTTATGTAAATAAGTAAAATATTACTACTTCAACCTATTTTCATCTAAAATATTATCGTTTCGGTAATTTTCATTTTAAATGGTCTGCCCATGGGCCCATATTTCAGTTAACATGTTAAAAAATTGGCAGCAATATATGAGTTGAAATCTTAAATTGACATAAAATAATTTTTTAAAATTAATTAGAAAAAGAAAAAATTAAAAATATTTTTATATTTATTGAGTTTTAAATAATATTATAACATCTAATGGCCTGAAAAATTGAGTAAAATGTGGTTTTTTTAAATTAGCAATTGTATTTAAAAGGTATGATTTTTCTAAAAAATGAAAGATTTCTTTAGTTTTCTTATTCATTATTCTGGGGTTTCCTCTTTTATTCAATATCTCTTCTTCCCTAAATTGTTGCCGCATCGTTCCAATTTTTTACTAGCTTTTTTCTATAATTTGCCAATAATTTAATATTAAAATTTTGCTAATATTTATTAAATTATAAAAATACTAATTATATTTAACACTTGCACACTTTTCTGTTAATTCCTCTAACATGTTTGTAGATAAATAACGGGCCAAGGAAGCCCATTATCGAATATTCTTACATGGGAATCCTAATCCAACATAGCTTTTTACTAGTGAAAGATAAACTCAAACTGTTTATTATTTTATATGTTACCTAACTGCACGAAGTCTCTGTCATTTTAGTATACAAAATATTGTCAATCAATTGAGAAGTTATACTGAAAATACATTCTACACATAAACTTGATAAATCATTTTATATATGGTATATATTAGTTTTTTGACTAAATGGAAGTTTATAAATGCAATTTCAGTTATGACATGAATCTGTTTTATCATTTTCCCATACAGTCGTTTTATATGCTATGATGGTTGGTTCGTTCAAGTAAATTAAGGCACCGAGTGTCGGTTTTTTCTAGATTCGAATCGACATGACAAACTTGATATCGTAGTATTATGTTCGAGTGGCTTGGGAGTTTATGAAGTCGTGTCTACTAGAATCTTAATTATGCATGTGAAGCAAGCCATATTTATAAATAAGAGGCTACAAGAAATTTAAGAATTTACTCTTCTGCTTAATATATTCATTTATATCAAGTTGATGTGATAAAAAAATCCACGAAAAATAATTTTCTTTGTTATAAATATATTTTCTATTTTATGGTGAATGTCTATTTCTTAGAAGGACAGTTAGCGTTTGTAATCTCTTGGGACTAAGTTAGTTTTCCCTATAAATAAAGGCTATTTCTTCATTCAATGTAAATCATCTCTTTAATCCTCAAGAGAATCCCATCAAGAGAAATAAGAACTTCTCTCCTCTCTTTCTTTACAATATTCTTATTCTTTCTTTATTATTTCATAACACGCTCGCACGAGTTCTCGCTTTGAGCACTCACTTTGAAAGATTTGAGGTAAAAAAATTAAAAAAAATTTAAAAGATGTATTACAACCACAAGAATGATATCATCAGGTAGCCATTGTCGCTTTACGATTCGCTTCTCAAAATTAAGGCCAAGGTATTATTTTCCTTTCTTTTAATATGACTAATCTTACGAAATCCTAATATTTGACGACTATTTTATAATTCAATTGAAAATGCTCCAATGAAAATTCCTGGAAGGACAGGTCTATGAGATGCCCGAAGCGTGATAGACCAAAAACAAGCTTCAAATATAGAACCTCTTGAAAAAGGAGAGGAGCAAATGATTAAGATGGCCATAATGATTGAGGCAGTGCTTTGAGAAAGCACTACGACATAACACTTCATAAAAACTCGCAAAGGTCTGTGCATCTAAAATGGCGAAAATGATTTGATCTCAATGAAAAGGCGTCTAATTGCAACATATATAAATGATATATCGTCGACTATATCTTGATACAATACAACGCGTAATATTGTAAAGATTGTGAGGATTTGAATTTACATCTATTAAAGCATGATGACAGAAATAATTATCAAGTGAAATGATGCGTATTGATAAATGAAACTTATTGGATCTTAGGTCCATAACTACAAGATGCCACATTTAAATACTAATGAATGTTATCACTTGATAAAATTTATATGAAATTATGAAGGATTCAAAATGACTGAAGCATTTACAAGTTTCTTTAAACTGTCATAATTCCTATATCAGGAAAATCAAATAAGAAATATTAACATCTAGAGTTTGTTTAGTACTTGTTGTTTATGTTGATTACATAAACCTTATTGAACTCCAATATAGCATCAAAAGGCACTTGATTATTTAAAGAAGGAATTTGAGATGAAAGATTTTGGAAAGACAAATTATGTCTTTGCTTGCAATGAACATTTGACAAATCCAGATCTTTGTTCATTAGTCTCCGCTATTGTTTTAAAAGGTGTTGAAAAGATTTTATATGGATGGAGCACATTCATTAAAGTACTCCGGTGGTTGTTCTATCACTTGATGTGAATAAGGATCTATTCCACTCCCAAGAAAGAATGATGAAATTCTTGTCTTTGGTACCGCCATATATCTTGTAGCGCAATCGCAGGCACTAACGTATCTGCCAAAGACTACAAGACCCTCGAATATAACCTTTCGGTTAATTTGTTAGCAAGATATAGTCTCCGTCCTACTAGGAGACACTGGAATGGATCAAACATATAATGCGATCTAAAAGTGACTACCGATATGGGCTTATATTATTTTAACAATTGCATTCCCGATCTTGTCAATACAAGTGATGCTGCATTTATTCACCACACAAACCCGATCTCAAACCGGTTAGCGTGTTCATATGTGAAGGTACCTCGCCACATCTTGAGATCTACAAAGCGCCTCTCGTAGCTACTTCATCAAATCATGCCGAGATAATAGTGTATTCATGGTTGTAAGCCGAGAATGAAAGAAGAGGGTCCACATACATCTTATTAAAGAAAAATATGGTTTGGAAATGACAAAGTATCCATAATTTTATATGAAGATAATGCAAACATACATAAGACAACTAGCTTATAATCATAAAAGAGATGGAACAAAAGCACATCTAGCTAAAGTTTTTCTATACACATGAGTCCAAAGAATGGTGATACAATGTGCAACAGATTCGCTCAAGTGACAATGCCATCGATTTATTCACTCAAGCCTTCTCTACCAACCGCAACTTTTAAGAAGACGATGCACAAGATCTAATACAAAGATTCAAGGATGTTCTCATTAGGGGAATTAATACGCATCACTCTTTTTTTCCTTACGGCGCTTTTGTCCCACCGAGTTTTTCTTGTAAGGTTTTTAATGAAGTGTACCAAAATGCGTATTATTAGATATGTGTACTCATTTTCCCACTGAGTTTTTTTTCCACCGAAGTTTTTCTAGTAAGATTTTAACGAGGTACATTATCTATCAAATAGAAGAATCTACAAGGAGCGTTATAAATATATTTTCTATTTATGGTGAATGTCTAACTTTTTAGAAGAAAAGTTAGGATTTGTAATTTTGGGACCAAGTTAGTTTTCCCTTATAAATAAAGGGGTTTTCCATTCATTGTAAATCATCTCATTTAATCCCTCAAAAGAATCCTATCAAGAGAAATAAGAACTTCTCTCTTTCTCTACAATATTGCTATTCTTCTTTATTATTTCATAACATTTCTGGAAAAAGAAGAAGAAAGAAGCATTTTCTGATTTATTCTTTTTGTATTTAATAAATAAGGAAAAAATATAATCTCAAAAATATTTATATATAATATATGCAAATATTATATAAGGGTGGGAGCGTGAGCTAGCGCTATGAGAGTAGAGATGGCGTTAGAGAATAAGAACGAAGACAATCAAGGTAGAATTTCATTTATG
Source organism: Datura stramonium (assembly GCA_018107945.1). NCBI lineage: Eukaryota > Viridiplantae > Streptophyta > Magnoliopsida > Solanales > Solanaceae > Datura > Datura stramonium. The sequence continues at coordinate 62,768 of JACEIK010000844.1, forward strand.
AAACTTTATTTAAAAAAAAAAAAAGAAGAAAGAACAATTTTCAAATGTTGATGATCAATCATAATATAATTTGTTTTTGGCAGTGTACAAGTAGGGTTGACAATGAACTGGTGCAAGTGAGGTTAGCAGTATAGGCTTTAAGTTAATGCAGTAACAGTGCGGGTTTATATATATATGCAGGTCGGGGTTGAGTTAAACTGATTGTTTTAGGCGGCTGTGGGTTTATTCTTAATAAACTACGATATTAACACTTAACATTCATTTATTCAAGTAGAAATTTCATTAGCTACTATATGTAATTGTATCTAAGGCGAGAATTTTTAGAGGAATTTAAAAAGTTCTACTTAGAGTTTTAGATTTATATGAACTGTAAAATAAAAGTTAATTTTGAAAGAATTTGTTATTATAAAGAAAATTAGTATATGTATCCGCATTGTGCTATGTCTATATTTAAATACCACTATGTCAAGTAATGTTATATTTTATTGAAATATTATATATATTATTTTACCGGAGCATTTCAACTGCCATTATATTTTCTCAATTCAATAAGGGTATTTCTATCACAAGAATTTAAAAATAAATCATATATCGCTAATAATTATTATGTTACTTATTTTCGTTATTATATTATCAAAACTATATTTGCTTAAATTTATGTTTTATTTAAATTATATTAGCTAAAAATATGACTTCCAAACAAAGAGAATCCTACTAGACCCGCCTTAGATTATGATTACACGTTTTTAGGATTCAATATTTATATTTTAACTTAAATCTAACCAAGTTAATTTAATTAAAATTTATTTTTCAAAGGTAAAGAGTTAACCATATATAGGATTCATTATTTATATTTTAACTTAAATTCAACTAAGTTAATTAATTAAAATTTATTTTTCAAGCAAAAGAGTTAACCATATATAGGATTCAATATTTATATTTTAACTTAAAAACATTTAAAACAAGCCAATCCAAACAGGCCCTAAAAATATTTTTATAAAAATATTTTTATTTTAACTTACATTGAAATAGTTAGTTGAATTAAAATTTATTTTAAAAAAAACGACGGACTGGATCGATTTTTCAAAAAAAAACAAAAATCTCAAAAGTCACTATTTTAAATTTTATAATTTATAATATATTACTTTAGCCAACTGTTTGATTTAACATTGCAAAATTTTAGTAAAGTTAAAATTCTCAGATAATTACAAATAAATATATTATTATTATCTTTAAAATCATATTTCAATCTATTTTTGCACATAAAAAATAATAATATTAAAAAAAACAAAAAACCAACCAAAAAAAAATAATTTACGCGTTAATTTTTTTTTCTAAAAAAATTAATAATATTTAGATTCAATATTTTTTTTAAAAACAACTTACATTGAAATAAGTTAGTTGAATTAAAATTATTTTTCAATGTAAAGAGCAATATAAAAACTGGAGCATCTTTCCAAAATAATAATTAAAACCGCACGATCTTAGAAAATAATTTATAATATACTACTTTAGCCAATAGTTTGATTTAACATTGCAAATATTTTTATATTAAAATTTATGTTTTAATTTCAATTTTAAATAAATAGTTAATAAAAAAAAAAACTTCTAATTAAAAAAGATTCTTAAACGTGTCTTAGATTATGATCGCACATTTTTATGATTCAATATTTATTTTTTAATTCTGAATTCAAAAAGTTAGTTTAATTGCCAATCTAAGAATCTATCTAACAAAATAAATTTAGATTAAAAATAAAAATATTAGCATATTTAATTATTTTCAATTATAAAATAGTAACTAATTACCTAACCTAACTAATTTTTATCCTAAACTACCACATGACAATCTCCTAGGCTGCCACTTGGCTTAATATTAAGTTAGACTTTCTTCCTTTTAAGTATATAAATATATAGATAGATAATTTTCAAAAGAATATAGACGTCAACATCTTTTAGTCAAGCCTGTCATATCGTGCTATTCTAATGTAATTTATAATTTCTGTGTGATTTATGAGATATTGCACAAAATGCGTTTTACCCAATGCACGACCGCGAATTTTCTCTCAGGTTCAAAAATGCTGATAGATTGTACGTATCAATATATTGTTCTATCACATTTTCTTTGAAAACTAATGAAATTAAATTGGTATTTACGTTTATGATTTATAATATCTAACAGTTCCATTTATTATTAATATATTTAACGCTAATGATAGTTTTTAATTGTTCAAGTGTAACGCCACTCTGAAAAAAATCATTCTTATAAAGAAATGTTGCAGAGTAGTGAAAAGGAGCAAAAATGGCACAAACTAGGTGCTAACAGAAAAGAAATACTTATTTGCTGGGGAAAATTGAAGTGATCCTGAGACAGAATAGATTGACTTTTTTCTTTTGTTTTGTTTTTAGGCGGGGTGAAGGGTTCTTCCGCCTTGATAGGGCGGTGCTCCGACCGATTGAACTACAATCCCGGTAAAAATTAATTCTTCGCGAGTTAAAACTAAACCTCCCTGCAACTGCCTCATTACCATTTAACAGTGCATGTATCTACATGCATTTATGCCTAAGATCCAAATTATGTAGTGAAGTAATTGTTGAGCAAATAATCATAGAACTCATATTAAATGTTTGATTTCAAAGTTGAACTTATTGGAAGACGAGTTTACATAATCATTTTTTAACTATGTTCTTGGATCTTGTCCAATGCTTCTCAACTCAATGATATATAGATATATATATATATATATATGTATGTTATGTTTGCCTCTCCTGTTTGAATAATCGTGCTATGTGATAACAACGTCAACACTATAATAGTATATAAGTAACTTTGGTTCTTTTAAAGGGTATTCATTTAATAATATAATCACATATACAATAATATTTTACCTCTTATATAAAATATAGTTTTTCAACGAAAAGTGTTCGGAGAATTCCTCTTTTGTTAGCGTAGCTCCACTCCTAGAGACGGGCTTTAAAATTTTTATTAAAAGAAATTAAAATATAAAAAATTAAAGTAAATACACTTCAAAAATAGAGATTCAAATTATATTATATATTCTATGGAAATGATTAAAGTATCTTTAATTAATCACGAAATTGAATAAAAATGTCCTCCGAGCACAGATTGGTCCAAAAATATCCTCGTTAATAGAATAACTTTGTGTATTTTTTAAACTGATAATATGTGTCATATATATGATGAAGTAATTCATCACTAATTTTGTATTTAAATAATTATAAAATTCTTTTTTCTAATAAATAACAATATTTTTTAGTTCTTAGTTTTTTCGAAATAGAATAAACTTTACTACTATATTCCTTAATTTTAAAGTTAAAATGAAAAAAAGGGTCAACAATAATAACTTCATTGGCAATATTTTAAAGATATTTTGTGATTTGAAATAATGTAATAAATTTTTATATTTTTTGGCATTATGATTGTTGCACCTAACTTTAAAAAAATATAAAAACGTAAAAAAACAAAAAATTGAAAAAATTAAAAAAACTAAAAAAATAAAAATATTTTTTATTTTATTAGAAAAAAGAATTTACCATTATCTAAATAAAAATTAATAATGAATTATTGTGATCTTATATATATGAAAATTAATGAAATATTATAACAATTTATTAGAAAAACGTATGTGTTTGGAAAGAAAAATATGTTTATTAGAAAAAGGACAATTTGACCCAAAAGTAATAACAATGGAAAATTTGGATCAAACTATATATTAATGGCAATCGACAGGGGCATTTCTAAATGATCAAACTATCGACGACAAGAGTATTTTTGGATCAAATTATTAACGAAATATATTTTTATTCAATTTCACATAAACTTTTGAACTTATAAAATTTAAATAAAGTAAATAAAGTAAAATATTAAAAAAAACAAAAAATTTTATATATATATATATATATATATATATATATATATATATATATATATATATTAACTCAGCTATTTTTAATTATCCAACAAAAGGGTATCATCAAATTTAACACCTTTGGACAAAAATGGTTCCGCCACTAAATGGTCGATCGTAAATGTTACCTGTAATAACTAATTTCGATTTTAGTTATCTCAAGTTTGTTATTCCACACCTCCAACGGTAGCCAGCACAAATAAGCATGATAAATTTTTGAATGGTTTACTTTCCCACAGCTTGGTTGGGATAAAATCTTGGAATAATTTGTCCGAGATTAGCTTATCCCATAATGGCGCTGGATAAAATAACACTATAATCTTGAAATAAGTTATCCCAATTTATATATCCTAACTAAACATAAGATAAACTCATTCAAAATTAATTCGACTATTTATTTTTAAGGAAGTTGGAGATAATAATTTTAAAATAATTCAATTTGAAATTAATATTTTATATTTAAAATACCATTGCCAACCAAACGATCCTTAAATGGGCAGAAGAATTGAAACAGTTGGCATCAAGATGCTGAGACTACAAGAAAACATGCAAACGCATATTTTAGCCTGGGAAATTGGAATTTCTCACTAACACGCAACACTATTAAAAAATGCATTAATAAATATTAAACATTTTTCAATAATATCAATATATATAAATTAAACTAAGACATAAATACATAGTAATTTACTAGCAATTTTTACTAATTTGAAAAATATGCAATCAATTGCTATATATATAATAATTCAAGTTCATTCAAGATAGTTATTCATCCACTAATATATATAGTTTATAGCAACATGTAAAATATGCTTTTGGAGAAAATATATAACATGAATAATGCTCATTCTTTTCAAATAATTTCTAAGTTACTCATGTATAATATTTTCAAATTAGTATTGATAGTTTCACGCTTTGAAGATCGTTTGTCTAAGAGTATTGACCGATTACTCTAACATACTACAACAAGTTTGTGATCAGCTTCTGACACACACACACACATATATGAAGCAATAAGAATTCGTTTAATAAATGGCGTGAAAATATTAAATTATGCCAGAATATTATTATATTTAGTAGTTGGTTAAGAGTTAAATTATTCATGGACAAATTAATATGATGCTAATGCAATTTTAAATCAGATAACCAATACATATAACTCAATTATGAGGGAATTTATATATATATATATATATATATATATATATATATATATATATATATATATATATATATATATATTATCTTTTGCATAATTGAAGATAGAATAACTAATACATGAAAAACTAATTTCTACATAAAATAATATAAAAATTCCCCGATAACTAATATATTCATGTATTACTAATACCTGCATAACTCTAACCAACTATCAAATAAATAGTGTGATAAAGTTTGCACGCGCACAAACACATATTTTTTAAAAAATTATATATATAATTGTCCACCAAAATAATATCCAAAAAATATATATCACACTAAAAGTAATTTCACCGCTAGCTATATGTATAAAAATAATTTCATCGCTAGCTATATACACACACACCCTTGTCATTATAAAAATACCCATATATGCCCTTGGAAGGTCCCAAAGATGAAAAGTGATTAAGCAATTAAAGCAACAATGGCACATGACAAGAATGCATATAAAACTGATGTTTTTCATCAAACAACATATATCATTAAACAAAAGCCTTGAGAAGAAAACTGGTTATCCATCCACATGATGAGTTTGTGGTGCTTCGATAATTTCCAAATATTCCAAATGCTACCTACATTCAAGACGAATCGGACCTTCTCTGCTTTTAGGGTACTTCTTTTTTAAATTTTTTTTTTATGTATAATTAATACAAA
>JACEIK010000844.1:68807-85199 GCA_018107945.1 Datura stramonium
ATATTACTAATATCAACACTACTAATACATCATATTCAATACTATCTTATAGGTTCCGCCGGGGAAAAGACCCTTATAGTGTTGGAAACATGTTCTTTTTATATTCCCTAAAGTTCTCATGATCTCAACCTAATTAAATCCCTTTAATTAATAGAGTTTGGTTAATCTGATCACATGCGATAAAACTTGTAACCCTGCATGTATAAACTTTATGCACATGAAGGGTTATAAGCTTTATAAGTTTTTTCCCCCCCTTAACCAATGAAAATTATAAATTAAATGAGCTAGATTAAGATTAAAAAAAAACGAATATATATTAATTCATTGCTAGGAAGAAGGAGAGAAGAGATTTAAAATTTCCCCATAATTATATTGGTCTTTTGCAAATTAAAGGAATATATTTCATATTTTTGGGACGTGCAATTCTTATCCAAATTTGTTTGTTACATGGTTAATTAGATGTATGAGTTACGGATTAAAAATACATTCAAAATATTTAGATTTTTTAAATTTTATATATGAATTATCAAGTAAGTGAGGTTTGAACTATCAAATAAGTGAATTTTGAGCTATCAAGTAAGTGAGTTTTGTATCGGAACTATCACTATATGTTTATCGAAACATACTAAAAGTATCAATTGTTCTATTTTTCTCTCTGAACGATAGTGATATTTCAGGTAGAAAAAATGAACAATTGATAATTGAGGTGTTTTAATAAACATTTAGTGATAATTTAGATTAAAAAAAATAAACACTTAATAATTTAAATAAAAAACTCAAAAATCTAAATACAACGCTAAATGTGTGTCTTTCTTTTTCTAGCATTTACGAGAGATACAGAACCTAAAGTTGTATGAGGCCTAATGTTCCATAGATTTGAGTTGGGTTTATATCTGGGTCCAATAATGTTGTTGGAATTAATAAAACTGGAGTAGTTTTTATTTATTTTATTATAAGTACCAAGGTTATTTATTTATTTAATTTGACATTGAATAACTACCTTAAATTTAGGGCGTAACATGCATGGCTTGACGCACATGCATGTTTTCGAACGAAATGAATTCAAGCCTTTACATTAATGTACGTACTTCATGTGATAGCAGTGAGTCNGTGATAGCAGTGAGTCAATGGCAGTGCGGAAGCTATTTCTTGGTCAAATTATTGCCTATAAATGAAATGAAATGGTGTACATACTATATTGAATTCAAGACACTTTAAATGAATTTGAATTTTGATTTCGCCAATAATAATATTATTGCAATAAGTGGTGATACTAGCCTTTCATCTACGCATTTTTCGATATAACTCAATAGTTTATCAAGACACAATAATGTTATTTTTTAAAAAAAAAAATTAGAAATTCAGAGCTCAATTAATCAAGATACAAATTAAAAATTATATTCATACGATTTTGCACTTCTTGATAAATATTATATGCTTTATTATTTTAAGTAATTATTTAATTCTGATAAACGAAAAACTTATTGTTCTTAATTCTTGAGCGCAGAAATTCCAATATAAATTAAGATAATCATATAGTAAAAGCCTTTTCTATTCAATTTATGATCGAGAATTAATGATTGATTTTATTTAATTTTAAATTTATTCCTAATGATCAAATTACATCTGATCATCTTATTTTACCTTTTCAGTCATCCTCAATACAATTTAGGATGCTTGGTATTCCTTTATTGATTGCTAGTACAACAACAAACTAACTTAAAGTTATTCATTCCGTCATATGAACGAACTCTAGACCGAAAGAATTAATGTAAAGTGACGTTAAGAAAGCCAAAAAATGACGTTATAAATTTCAAAAAGGAAAACTTTTAAGTTAAATACGTCCGTATACTTGCTACTCTCTTCGTTCATTTTTACTTGTTTATTATGCTAAAAATAAACGTTTATTTCCAAAATATTAAATTTATTATATTTTAAAAATAATATTTTATCAGTCAAATTTTAAGAAGTGTATTAAGTTAATTATGGACGAGAACGGTCGTAGTAGTTTCAAATTCATGGATAGCCATTGCAGTAAATGAAGTCTCTCTTTTTTTTTTTTTTTTTTGGAAGAAAGATAATTGAAATTAATTACAGTAATAATACGTCGACAGTGTTTGGTGGGGCGGAGAAATGGACGGAGGCTTTTGTAATAATGATTTGGTTGGGGACACCCATACGCACTATATATAAAAAAATATATAAAAATATAAATAAACAAACGCTCGCACGCACTCTCAGACGTTTTTTAAATTACCTTCTTGTCCCTCCTCTCCTTCTTCTTCTTCTTTCTTCCTTCGTCTCTGTCAAATCCATATACACACACACACACAAAAAAAAAAAAAAAAAAAAAAGAACAGGAAAAGCATACCAAGAAAAAGAAGAATTTAATCCCAAATATAGAAACAGCTGCTTGAAAGAGAGGAAGTTTTGGAAAAGAGCTTGGATCCGATACGTTGGAGCCATTTGCTCTTTCTCCATCTCTATCTCTCTCTGGTTCTTGAAAATTTTTCTTCCTTTTTCACAAAGAGAGGTAGACCCACATTCACCCAAAAAGGTACATACTTTATATATATAGACATATATATATTTCTATTTTCTGCTGTTGCTTCTGCTTTGTTTTAATTTACCTTAGAGTTGGGAGTTGGAGCTCGGAATGAATATTTTATTCTGTATTTTTCTTCTGCTTAAAGATGTCTTCTTTTTTTTTTTTTTTTTTTTGAAATGTCATGTTTGATTGATTTTTTTTATTTGCTCAAAGAACGAGACTTTACATTTTGTTGTTAACTTTTGTTAACGTCTTCACCCATCTTCCTAGGTATTTCCTGGCCTGTTGATTAGTAGCTTGTTGTATTGTGAGTTTTTTCCCTTCTGATCTCTGTTTTCCATATTATTTTATTTGTTTTCATTCTTCATATTTTGGCTTTTTCTGTTTATCTACGCAATTTGCATTCTTAATTTTTATTCCTATTTTTTTTTATATTTATTTAACAACAATTTGATGTTATTCTTTTGTTTGTTAGCTTGTCATATGATTTTAATGTGGACCCATTTTTGCTTCATTCTCTCTTTCACTTTCTCTTATGCCTAATCTGACATTGTTTTGTCCGATTCAGTCTCTGAAAGTGAATACAAGGTCATGTTCATTCCATCCCTTTTCATCATTAACGATTTCAAAAAGACAGGACAAGAAAAAGAATATCTAAGAAAAAAAAAAGAAAAATGAAAGAAAAAGCAGCTTATTACATATTTGATCCTGCTTCTTTATGTTCACCTTTTCAGTTATGTCTCCAATTTCTTATTTTGATTTTTCTTATGTGCAATCACATGAAATTATTAGAGTTTGTTTCATAGTTCCTTTGCACTTAGCCATCTTTGTGCTCTTTGTTGCTTTTCCTGTCAGTAATATTCTTGGAGATTCCTTATTACATCTGTCTTATGAGGTTCACTGCTTTTAAGCCTGTTAAAGAGCAGCTTTTGTCCTGTCTTTTTGAGTTTATATTCTAGTATATAAGATTTGAGAACTGCTAAATCAAGATTAACTTATGTATCAATCAGCTCCCAGTTCTATCTCTTGTGAAATGGTGGCTCTTTGTAGATTGTACTTCTGTTAGCTGCAGTAGTTAGTATTCCTTTAAGGTAAAACTTTTGTACTCCAGTAATCACGAATGCATATAACGTATTGGAACAAATTTCAAGTCATTTTTACTAATCGTAATTCATGTGATTGTAACTTCTGTTTGACGTAGACCTTGGACAGATTATTGCTTAGTTCTTATTGTCAATTGTCACATTTTGAAATGCTGCTATAGGGTTGCATAAAGTTTCTCTTTTTTGCATGCCAGGTGTACTTAATTTCTTGAGTTCCACTTGGAATTTGCATCTTCGCATGGTACAGAAGCAATTAGCAGTCAGATTTGTGAGCTGAGTCATAATAATGGGTGGTTGTGTATCAACTCCAGCAACCACAATAAGGAAGAAACACCATCATCGCCATAGAAAATACCATAGAAAGAATTCAAACTCAGGTCTAATAGGAACCAGGAAAAGAAACAGCGATGCACGGGTGACAGATATTGCTGTTAGTGAGTTTGTTCATACAACTACAGCCTGCAGAACTTCTGAGGTCTCCAATTCCACATTTCATCTTACTCAGTTGCAGTGGCAGCATAGTCAAATAGATGCTAATGGTACACTCTCTGCTTCTGTTTTGAACCTTATATTTTGATATGCATACCTGATTAAATCATGCTGAAAGCATTTATCTGGAAAAAAAGTTTATATCAATCTCCTTTTTGAAGGAAATGTTCTAGACACTAGACAGGTGAATTGTCACCTTAGTATACTCCGTTAAGATGATATTGTCCGTTTGATCCCATGAAAAATTCTTTTCAACAACTTCTGGAGTGCCTGTTTTTTTGTCGGGCGGATTACCTTTCATTCAGCTAGGCCACTGGTAGGAAAGAGTATACCCTGCTACAAATTTTGCGTTCCGACACTTTTTTACCTTTTATTGTGGTTATGTTAATTCTGGTGCCTTTCTGTTCACAAGAAGGAAAAAGATTTGCATTCTGACATCTTAGCAAATGGAGTTTTGTGTGCTTAAGCAGTAGATAATGAAAAATTCTTGAACTGTAAGCTTGAAAATGATAAGAGATTTACATTTTACAGTTCTTTGCCAAGAAGAAGCATGGTTTGACACACACAGCATTTTTGAGTCCGACTCAGATGAGGACTTTAGTAGTGTTCATGGAGGTAATAATCATCAGTTTCTTTTCTGTTGTACTTATAATTGATGACTTCTTCTATCTATGGATTAAGAAGGCCATCATTCTTGAGAAAAGAAAAGAATGAATGCCACCTTATTCATTACCCTATGCTTAGGATGAACGCCACCTTATTCATTACCCTATGGTTAGGAACAGATAACTTGATAATTTGGCAATTCTTGTCCCTTTCTTTTTGCTAAAGATTAAGAAATCACAATATTCTTAATCTTTTCTACATTTGCTTATTTCACTTTAGCTGCCCAAGTTTTCCTTCAGAACAATTTCGGAAGTAGACATTATTGGTTCATAACTGATCATATGCTCTTTAGCAGATGAATCTATATCTTTTCCAGAATATCACGAGCTCATATAACTATGATAACATCATGACATCAATGTTTAATTAGCAAACTAGCTGTTAGAATTATGCTTTCTTAAGTTTGATAAACCAAGTGCAAAGTTATGATTTTTTTCGTTCTATTCCTCCTCATCTTTTCTAGATATTTTCCCCAACATTTCAAGTGGACAAGTACTTCAGTATGAAACTTCATCATGCTTTATGGATAGCAAACTCAAGTACAAAGAATACCATGAGAAATATCTTAAGATAGATGGCAGTAAGGTTTTGAGCAAAGATGGAGTTCAGGATCCAAATGGACTTGCAGTTGTAAGTGCTCAGGACTATGAACTTCCATCCCGAGGGAAGGGTGAAGATATTGGCACCAAGAAGAAGAAGAACTTGGATCGTGCCTATGCAAGCTTTAAAAGTGTAAAAAAAGAGATATTTCAGATGCAGGAGAAAACTCAGGATACTGTTTTCAAGTCTGTTTTACCGAAGCTGGTAAATTCCTTGAGTTTCAACGACAAAGTCATAAATGGACCAAATTCAGCTTCACATTCTCAAGTAAAGAAGGCAACTATTATAAGGCTTTCTATGAAGAGGACATCTGTTGATGAAGAAGAAAAAAATGAATTTCGTGAGTACCTCGCCCCATTTTTATATTTTACTTTCAGCATAAATCGAGTCCGATTTGAGAATCCAATTATATGGATTTGTTCCATGACATTTCTGTTCTCATTATTTTTTAATCTAATTACTAGCTAAATCTTACTGAGATCATGATGGTGATACCTACATGTTTAAATTTCCTGTTCTAGAGTGCTAAAAATGGAAAGTTGAAAAGCTATTGAGAGGGTTAGTTAATTAAACATAGTGGTATTCTTGTAGGTTCTTCAAGAAAGTATCTTCGCCGCCCCAGGGCTGGGCTTTTAATTCCTTGTTGCACAGAAGAAAAGTCTATTGCAGGAAGTTGGTCAAAGATTGAGCCCTCAAACTTTAAGCTCCGTGGTGATAGTTATTTCAAGTACGCTCTTAACTTATTCCAATTAATTACTGTTGTTGGACATTTGTAATGAATTTTAGACATGTTTCTTTACATTTTTTCATTTAATCTGCAGAGATAAGAGGAAAGCCCCTGCTACTAATGTGTCTCCTTATACTCCAATTGGGGTTGACTTATTTGTTTGCCCAAGAAAGATCAATCATATAGCACAACATATTGAGCTTCCTTCTATAAAAGGAGATGGAAGAATACCTCCATTACTAATTGTTAACATTCAGGTATTAGACAAGTCTCTCCGAACTAATCAAAGGAGCTTTTATTTGATATAACATTCTGTGCTAATTAATAAAGTTGTTCTTTGTCAGTTGCCCACTTATCCTGCTCCAATGTTCGTTGGTGATGCTGATGGAGAGGGCTTGAGCCTTGTAATATATTTCAAACTATCTGAAAGTTTTGAGGAGNACAGTGCGCAACATTGGGGCATGCTCGAATTCTTTACATGCCATATATTTCAAACTATCTGAAAGTTTTGAGGAGGACATCTCTCCCCAGTTTCAGGACTCCATCAAGGTACTTTATGTCAACTTCTGAAGCAAAAACAACACCTTCTCTTCTTCTTTTGTTTTTCCACTTCGTCTTCCCCTTTACCGGAGTTTAGGCATACAAGGGTAGAGGCAGAAAGTTGAGTACACTATTTCTATGCATGTTTCTGTTTTGTACAGTGATTAGCTGAAAGGTTAGGCTCGGGAGGTTGTTAATTTTACCATCTTGCAATTTTATTGATTGACAATTACTCCCTTCTTCCTGTTTTAATTGATACTTTCTATTTTGTCCATCGCAAATAGATTAACCTCTTTTCTTTAAATAGGAACAAATCTATCATGCTTGAAGAGTCAAATACACAAACTCAATCTGACTTTTTTATTCCTCTCTCGCATTTTCCAACTATTGAGTTAACAGCTCCATACCAAACTAAAAAAAACAATATCCACATCCTAACTTGTTTCTCGTAATCAAAATGAAAAATCAGCCAAAACGATATATTTGGGGCTATGGAATAACAATCGGTGACCTTCTAACAAAAAATTTGGTGCGTACTAATACTGCAGGAACCTTGATCTGATCCTTTCCTGATGATTAAGTAGCCAGGGTTAGAGTCTTTTGCTGATATGGTTATTCTGATATGCCTTGCTTCCAAAGTTACTTTTCCTTCATACATGCAACTCGTTTTTGTGACAGAGATTTATCGAGGATGACATGGAAAAGGTGAAAGGATTTGCAAAAGAATCAATTGTTCCTTTTAGAGAGAGGTTGAAGATTATGGTTGGGTTGGTTAATCCAGATGAGCTTGTTTCAAGTGCAACAGAAAGGAAGCTTTTGAATGCTTACAACGAAAAGCCTGTCCTTTCCCGCCCTCAACACAATTTTTATCAGGTAGATTATTTGATACTGCAATTTTAGTTTGTAAGTCGGTTCAGCTACATTGTTGCTGATTTTTGAACGCCACAATATTCTCAATGTGCATGGTCTCTGCTTATTATAGGGTCCGAATTACTTTGAAGTTGATCTTGACATTCATCGCTTCAGCTACATAGCAAGAAAGGGGCTTGATGCTTTTAGAGAACGTCTGCGACATGGAATAATTGATTTTGGTCTAACAATTCAGGTTTCTCATTTTCCCAATTTCTTTTCAGAAAGCAGAAATGATGCTAATTAGTTTTGAGGATGGTTGGCTTACTTTTGGCTTTATAAATGGTGTATGCTCATTGTGTAATCACTAAATTTCACAGGCACAAAAGCCAGAGGAGCTGCCAGAGAAAGTGCTTGGTTGTGTTAGATTGAACAAGATTGATTTTGTTGATCATGGCCAAATACCCACCCTTGTGAGAGTTGAGGAAGATTCATGTTCAGAATAATACAACTAATACCTGCATGTTGCATAGGGGACTAGATTTTAGTGTATCTTGAGCTCTGTATATAGCTCAATTTTTTTTTTTTTAAATTTTAAAAGAATACACATTTAGTATTAAATTTGCACCAATTGCTACTAACTCACTAAGTTATAGTGGACGCCGTGGTACTCCGGACCCATTGACTTAACCTCCTTGTCAGATATGCCATACTAAGGGGAGTAAAGCTGGGTGGAGAAGGATAGCTTATTTGTGATTATGAGGTTATTTCTGAATTAGAGCATTATGCTTGTGTAATTTAACTTTTAGGTCGTAGTGCCTTGTAATTGGAGAAGTTTTTCAGCTCGCAACGCTAAATTGTGAGTCACGGTCAAGGCTCCGACAGGACCTAGAGCCCGAATGAATCTTCTGATGAGGAGTTTGATGGTACGTAGCACTTGAAATAAATAATGACATTTAATTTGATATTCCGTCTTGGTGGGGTTGATTCAGCTTTTTGCTTTGAGTGGGAACTTGTTGAATCCAAAGAAAAATGTAGGGCGAAAAAGAAGAAGAAAGTATCCAACTATTTGAAATCACTTAATTTTTGAAATCAATCAAATCAAATCCATTGTTATTTGACCTTTTTTAAAACTTATTTTAGTTCATTTAAAAGAAAAAAGATAAATTTTTTGTATTTAGCAAACATTTAATGAACTATCAATATTTTAATCCACAAAGGTATATTTTCCTATCTAAAAATTCATTTATTTCCAGAAAAACTTTTGTAATATTGCAAAAAATAAATAAATTAATTAAATTTTGAATTAAAACAAAAAATAACTTTTTCTCCAAAGAAGAAGTGACAATATTTTTATGAAAAACAACTGTCACGATAATATAGAAAAATGCAAGTTATTCGACATGATTAGGGGTAAAGAGGATGTAAATTAGTTTTTTAAGTTGTATATCGAATCAAGAAAGAAAGGATGAAAGGACAAAAGAAAAAAAAGGCTAAAGAAACAAGAAGTCATACTGACAGTCAGTGGCTAGAATCACAACACATCACTCATAAAAGTGCACTAGATTTCTTCAGATTAAACCTTACCCAATTCAAGCTTATATGAACCAAACAATATGTTGCATAAAGACACGTGTAACCCTATAGCTTTTTGGTCTGTCTGCTTATGTGTAAAGCCATATCCTTTTGGGAAAGCCACTCTGCCAACTGTGAAAAAGCATCCTACTTTCTACTGGATTGGCTCGAAAACTTCATGTGGTCTACATTTAACCACATTCTCCATATATAACACACAAACGAATTCCCTCTTTATACATCAAATCCACTTATCCAATATACACTGATCATTTTGAATCTGCCCAACAAAATTCTCAAACCGAAATGGAAGCTTGCTTTGTCACCTCAAAGCCCTTCTCAGACAAACTCTTCCCTTTGTTAGGATCAAGAATTTGTTATTCTACAAGGAGGAGGTTATTTGTTGGTCAATTTCATCACCTCAAAAAACTTTCAGTCACATGTAAGTGCCCTGTTTCTTCTTTTCTTGCTTTTGCATCTCAATGCCCTTCTATTGACCCCATTTGAATTAAACTATCTAATTTTTAGTATAAATCTCAACTTTTAATTTGTTTTTCTTAAATAAAATTTACATATTTAAAAATTACTCTAATATCTTAAAAAGACATGAAAGATTGTGATTAAAGAAAAATTTAATTGACTTTTTAATCAGTAACAGTGTCACGTAAATTGAGATAAAATAAAGTACATTGTAGGATTAACAAAAGGAGTACTTTTTTTGGAAAAAAGCTATGCAAACAAATATGAATTGAAATTTTGACACAATTTTCAAATTAAGCGAAAATGATGTATGCAATTTTCAGGTTGCCAGGCAAGCTCACCATTGCCATCACCTTCACCTCAAGATGAAGAAAAACCTTTTGCTGAAACGGATTGGCGATCATTTCGAGCAAGATTAGTGGCCGGAGAACGAGCTTCCCGGTCGGAAGAGCACTGCTCCGTCGTCAATCCCGACACCATCGACGATCTTCCGCCGCCGCCGGCAGTCACATTTGGTAGCAAATGGGCCCACACTATTCACGAACCAGAGAAAGGTTGCTTGCTCATAGCCACTGAAAAGCTCGACGGCGTCCACATTTTTGAGCGGACCGTGGTCCTCTTGTTGTCAATGGGCCCCATAGGCCCAACGGGCTTAATTCTCAACAGGCCGTCACTTATGTCGATAAAGGAAATGAGATCGTCCGTGTTGGACATGGCCAAGACTTTTGCGAATAGGCCGTTGTTCTTTGGTGGGCCATTAGAAGAAGGAATGTTTTTAGTGAGCCCAAAGGAAGGAGGTGAAGATGGGCTTGGGAAAAGTGGGGTTTTTGATGAAGTAATGAAGGGATTGTATTATGGGACAAAAGAGAGTGTGGGCTGTGCTTCTGAAATGGTGAAAAGGGATGTAGTTGGGCTTGACAATTTCAGGTTCTTTGATGGGTATTGTGCATGGGAAAGAGATCAACTGCGGGATGAAATTAGAGCTGGTTATTGGACAGTAGCAGCCTGCAGTCAAAGTGTAATTGGGCTATCCGATGCGGGAAGTGTTGGGCTTTGGGAAGAAGTTCTTGGGCTTATGGCCCCTAAGAAAGTCTGGTGAGGTGAGCTGATATGGGTTTCTGTATTATAACTTGAACTTGTGAGTTAGATTTGTGTTTTACGTAGAAGCCCAACATTGTAAATTATTATGCACTGAAATATGAGTTATTAACTAATTAAAGGAGAATGATATTATTACTGATAAGACTATTCCTACAAAAATGTGCAGAATATTTCTTCTATTTCTGTTCATTTTCCTACAAAGCAACAAGTCCTCCTTGTATTTGTCCCTTAGCCAAATAAATTCATTCAAAATAAATGGATTACACTCGTTTGTAACCAACTCAACTTATAATGCACCAACCAAAACATACATATACAACAAGCCGACAAACCCGAGTCTAGAAGCTACAATAATAAGGCCTACACCAGACACCATAAACCATAACACAAGTTTACAAGCTTCTAAGAGTATGAAAATAGTTAAACGATTGGGATGGGTCCCTGACCTACCCATCAACAGCACATGTATACAAAAGCAAAACCAACGAGTAACTTCGAACAATATGAAGCTTACCACCTAGCTAGAACTCCACTCAGCTAACGAGGATCACGAGCTACCTACCAATCAACACCTGCAGTCATATATGTAGCACCCCAAGCTCGGGGCGTCAGTACGGAGAATGTACTGAGTATGTAAGGCAATATAATGAATAGAGACAATTTAACAGAAATAGAAACCAAAATAATGCCAACATACTAACACAACTTGTACAACAATAAACATTAGTTCCTGCTCCTGCTTTGAGCCTCACAATTACCACAATCTTGGCCACACATCGCCCTAGAGATCCAATGTACAACTGACCAAAATATGCAATATGATAAAATGTTATATACAAATTCGACCCTGCTAGAACGTACTTCACGAACTTACATGTTAACGATAAACACAAGCTCAACCGTGTCGGAATGGACTCATGGACTTATAGGTTAGCAAAAACACAAGCTCGGCCATGCCAAAATGGACGCACGGCCTCACAGGTTAGCAAAATACACAAGCTCAACCATGCTAGAATAGACTCATGAACTTATAGGTTAGCGAAATACACAAGCTTGACCACGTCGGAATGGACTCACGGACTTACAAGCTCTTGCATAGCCCGTGCCTCGTCGTCCGAAGCTACTGCCAAGGAACAACTTACAATACCCACACAACTGAAACCAACAACTAATGACAAAGAAACAACATATGCGTTTGATATTGGTAAGAATTCTAAGGAACTATCTTTCAAAGTTCGAAACAAGAATCAAACAAGGATCTAAGAGCACATACCTTATGATAATCAACCTAGGAGCTAGGAAATCAGTACATACCACGGCATCGCCCTTTGAAACAACCAAAATAAAAGCAAGATGACGGGGGAAAACACATACTAGCCGAATGATCTATGGAACTACGCTCGGATGTATAGTTCCTCTTCAATTCTATTAATATATGATGCTTTTATGGAGAGAATAGCTGCTGGACTTGTTCTGGAAATATACCAGATGATTTTTCAAGGCTAAAGATAGATTATGTATGTGTATGTGTGTGTGTGTGTATAGACGCTGCCTCAACTACTGCCTCACGGAGAGAGGCTCGAAGAAAGACCCTGCCTCGCTATGGACCTCGCTAGGCGTACTTCAATGCAAGCTCCTGACAATTCGTAGTAGAATGCTCGTAATTCTTTTTACTCTGATGTCGGATCAATGAACAATTTGATTCGATAGAAACTAGACTCAAGGACCTATAATTTGAAGGGTTGTAGGACCTCTAACTCCTTATATAGTGAGAGATATGCTTGTTCAAAATTAGAGAAGATATGAGATCGTTGGAAATATTTAGCCGCAACAAATTCTATTGCTTAAGCTTTCGTTTTAAGGCTCTCTTTGACCTCTAATTTCAATTTAACATTTCAAACACCTTCATATATCAATTCCTTGATATGACCACCTATTTGCAACCTTATTTTTCCAACAACTCCTTGCTAGTCGTTATCAAAAGTGCAAGGTGTTACAAATATATCCATGCATGCATTATAATGATATTAATTACCAACTTCACTTTTTCAATAATATCACCTTCTCTTACTCCTTTATCTATATTTATATACGCAACTTTAACTTATCTTCAAATCACCTCATTCCTTCTTACTTTGAGAACTTCACAATAACAAACAACATTTATCACGAGGGACTTCTTTATAATCAAGATCAAAAATGAATATGGAATCCAACGTACCATCCAAGAAGTAATCCAACATGGCTACCCACAAGTTAGATACAACATAAGTTTACGAGGCTCTAAGAGTAAGACAACAGTCAACTAATTAGGACAAGGCCCCGATCTACCATCAAAAACATATATACATAAAACAAAACAAGTGGGTAACTTCGGATGACATGGAGCTTACCACCAAGCTGGAACTCCACTCAGTTAATGAGGATCATGAGCTACCTGTCGATCAGCACCTATAGGTATGTATGCAGCACCCCTAGGATTAGACCGTCAAGACGGAGAATGTACTGAATATGTAGGGCAATAAAGCAAATAGAAACAGAAACCCAAACAATACCGATATACTAGCCACAACCTGCACCACAATGATCTCAGTCTGATACTACCTTATCTGCCCCTGCTCTAGGCCTCCAAACAACAACCACCTTGTCCACACATCACTATAGAGATCCAATACACAACTCACCAGAATATGCATATGATATAAATGTAGTATGATGCAATGCAATACACAAATTCAACCCTGCCGGAAATACTCACGACCTTACAAACTAACAAAAAACACAAGCTCGTCCCAGCCGAAAACTCTCATGGCCTTACAAGTTCTCGCAATGTATAAAGTTAACCCTTCCGGACACCCGCATAGCCTTATAGATCTACACATGTACATATTGACTCTGCTGGAAAATCTTCATGGCCTTGGAGTTTCTCATAAAGCCACGAGCTCGACCTTGCTAAAAACACTCATGGCCTTACAGGTTCTCGCAAAGTTCCTAAGGCGAAAATAGTAAATATGCAGCAAGTAAGTATGTATATGCAAAATGAATAGCTTACCACAACACTTATACAAATCCATTATCTGACTTCACAATCAACGCTAGAACCATAACCCTCGATACAAATCACCAACACGAATATCCATACCTGATTTTGAATTACACAACCAACCAAAACCCTTGACACAACATACCAACACAAGGATGAACAAGAACACTACGAATAACCATGATAGCATAACAATACGATAATTGAAACTTAAGGAAGAACATGCCGAAAGAGAAACAAAAAGGCCCTAACATAACTCACGCTCGACCATAGGACGCTAAGCAAAATATCGCTCTCCTAACCATGAAGTTACTAGCAAGGAACATCTCACAATACCCATACAACCAGACCAATAACTATTGGTAAGAAAACAACACACGAATACAATATCGGTAAGAATTCTACTACACTAACTTCCGAAGCTCAAAATATGAATCAAACGAGGGTCTACAAACACTTACCTTATGACAACCAGAAGATAAAGAAGGAGAACGGGCACCCATGAAACATCCCCTTCAAAACGACAACAAACAACAACAATATGATGGGAAAAACACGTACTAGCCGAAAGATTCACCAATCTAAGCTCGAAATCTAACTTGGATGGATCAATCTTCTTCAATAACACCAAAAACTCAAGGATTCTAGAGAGAATAGGGGCTTCCACCTCTTGAAGTTATGATAAAATGATCTAGAAACTGTCCAACATAATATATATATATGTGTGTGTGTGTCGTCATCACTGCCACTGTGTGCGGTGCTACGTGGGCCGCGTCGTGGCAAATCTCTGTCGAGGCTTGTTGGGCATTTCTCCCAACGCTTGATGTTCCTCATGTGACTCCAACCCCCAATCTTCCCTCGACATACAATACGTAATATTAAAGCTAAACTTGTACTTTTGTAAACTAACGATTAAATCAATTGAAAAAAAGGGTGTTACACTAGTGGTCCAACACTTTATCCTGTTGAATATCTTATCTAACAAAGGTTGACACTGCACAATGGAGATTCTCTTTGTGATAAAGGTACACCTAAATAGCTAAAAGATAACTCACCCATACTAAACCCTAGACATCTTTGATTTTCTTCTGAACAAGAGGGGGCATACCAATATAGTATATGGATCTTTTTGAGGGACTAGCAATAAGTATAGAGGCTTTGGAGAATTCTTGAAACTTAGAAATCAGAAGTTGTACGGAGATTACATCTTCTTTATTATGACTATATCTAACCTATCAAGCAAGTCCAGAGAGCTTGAAAAATTTTGAATATGATATCGTTTTTGCTATAGAACACCTTACCCTATTTATGGAATTCCCCAGTCGAATCTTGTGTAGGAGGATTCCAGAGCTCTCCTTCTTGGCTCCAAATCTAAATTATGATCTTCATACCACTATAGTACTGTGTAATGTATTTGAAACTTCTCGAAAAGCTAAGCTCCTAGAACTCTTCAAAGCTTTATGATCATCAATTCAAGCTCTTGCAATTTCTTAGCTTGACTTTTTGTGAAAGGCCTAATTGGAATAGGTGAAGAATCGGGTATATCATTTATGGTTCGTTACTTATCCTATTGTGACTTTGAATTTTTATGTATAAGTTGAAAATGAAGGACAATTACCACTTAAGTCAAAGAATGTTAGTTACAGAGATTTTATGAGTTTTGAGTCTGGAATTCTATCACCATTAATTTAATTTATTGTGTTCATAATTAATTAATTATATTTATTTAATATATATATAGAGAGTGAGTGANAATATATATATAGAGAGTGAGTGAGTTCGACAATTGAATTTGGATGAGTTCATACTTATAACTCTACATCTGCCCTTCATGTTTCACAAATATTTTTCCAAGTAAAGTCATGTATAAATACAATATTAACTTTTTTATTTTTTATTTCAATTTACGTTTACCATGTCTATTTCGTGTCATTCTTTGAATTTCCAAATGAAGAAAATAATAGTCAGAATAATTTTCAGAAGCTTGTGTACAAAGTGAATTTCAGAAGCATATTAAAAAGACATATATATATATATGTGTGTGTGTGTAATATAATTTTTCAACATAAGAGTTCAATTGGAGCCCTTGCACCTTTCTACCTCATTAGGATCATACACGGCTAGGAGTTCTAGTTTGTGTAGTTGTCTAACACCAAGTTGCCCACCCTCGAACTTCTACTATAATAAAGACTGGCCAGTGAATATGATACTTACTACTACTTTGATTTTCACCCAAATTCCAAATATAATCCCCCAATTTATGAAATCAGATTTGGTTTTAATTAAATAGTTCTTCATCTAAAACCAAACCTTGCTTCCACGATCTCTGCTGCTGTGTATTAATTAAAAATTTAAAAACTAATCAGGAGAGAAAAGGTGGAGTTTGTTCTGATTCATTCATTCTAAACGAGGTGTGTCCTGTACCTTCTTTTTTTCTCCCCTTGTTTTTAACGTTTTGGGATCATTTGTCTTATGTGATCATATGTACTGAGGTTCTATTCTGAAATACGAAATATTTAGCTATCATGGAATGAGAATTGAATAGAAGGGGAAATTTTTAATAGCTCAGTTGGTTTGACTACCAATTTTTTTACCTTCTTGACGAGAGTTTGATTCCCCATCTTATAATAAAAAGAAATAATTGAATAGATGGGAGTGGTCCAACCTAGTA